>SJYX01003725.1:92253-105243 GCA_006410675.1 Oreotragus oreotragus | reverse complement strand
GAAGTGCCCTATGAAAAGACAGCATGAATCTGTGCATTTTGTACACACAGAGGAGATGGAAAGTGAGAAGGACAAACAAGATAACTTGAGCAATATGGCTGATAAATGGTGAAGATTTTCCTGGTGTGAGAAATGCCTAAAACGCACAGTGAGAGCAATACTTAGCATCATTTTCTCCCCTGTGCTTTAATTACAAGCTGCAACTTGCAAACTTTCACTAAAAATCTTCCGGAGGCAAACACCTTATGTTGGAGACAGTTTGGGAGCAGTGAGGGAAGAGAAACTGCCTGTCATCTGAGGAGAAGTATGATGGGGCGGCTGACCCTGCAGCTGAGGTTGGGGCATCAGTCCAGAGGAAGGGCCAATGCCCCCTTACTCAGCAGCAATTGCCAAGACCCCCAGCTGCCCAAGAGGAGCACAGGAAGCTGACACCTGTAAGCAGAAGGGCCACTCCAAATCCTCGTTACGTCATCCCTTCCTACAATGCCCAATGGAAATACTGTGACACATACTATACAAGCTCAAGCATCCCGACTCCTTTGGGACTACACACATTCAAGAATAAGGCGCCATGTGCAGATCTATCTACTGAAACTAGAGGAAAAAAGAAAAACACTTATTAACAGTGAGAGATGAACTGCAATTAGATCACTAGATCCTGGTGACCAAGAAAGATATTCTAAAAAATAAGACATATATAATATCATATATGAAACAAATCACCAGTTCAGGCTCAGTGCATGATACTGGATGCTTGGGGCTGGTGCAATGAGACGACCCAGAGGGATGGTACAGGGCGGGAGGACGGAGGTGGGTTCAGGATGGGGAACACGTGTATACCTGTGCCAGATTCATGTTGATGTATGGCAAAACAAATACAATATTGTAAAGTAATTAACCTCCAATTAAAATTAATAAATTTATATTAAAAATAAATAAGTAAAATTTTTTTAAAATAACCAAAAATAAAATAAAAAATGAAAAATAAGACATAAATAGAAAAATTTGAGACATATAATAGTAAGAAGATATTGAGTCTTGTGAATCTAGTTTAGCAAGCACTTTTCTATTCAGCATATTATCCAAAGAAGTTTACACTTGCTATACGTCAGTGCATAGTTCTACTATGTAATTAAATTAACACAGGGAGAGAGAAGGGTATACTGCACTTGTATTTCCAAACCTCTCACGCTGAGTGATGTGGAGTTTCACTTACTTATAATCATGACTTGTGGAACCATTATCTTAATATGCATTTTGTAAATGAAGACAATGTAAGTGACTTGTTCAAGTGCACACAGCAAGTGTGAAGTGAAAGTCCCTCAGTCGTGTCCGACTCTGCGACCCCATGGACTGTGGTCTGCCAGGCTCCTCTGGCCATGAAATTCTCCAGGCAAGAGTACTGGAATGGGTTGCCATGCCCTCCCCCAGGGGATCTCCCCAACCCAGGGATCAAACCTAGGTCTCCTGCATTGCAGGCAGACTCGTTAGTGTCTGAATCACCAGGTACTAAGCCATTGTCAAAGAGATCTGGTAGACACTGCTCCAGAAACTCTTTCCTAAACGCTCCATCCCCGAACTTTAAGTGGAAAAAAAAGTTAGCATTAGGAAAACAAAACACTCGGACAGCCCAGGCAGTGCAGTGGTTAAGACTCCACACTCCCACCGCAGGGGGCACAGCTCGGATCCCTGGTTGGGGAACTCAGACCCCACATGCTTTGCAGCTCACCCATCCAAAAAAATAAAAGACAAAAACAAAATATTTGCTAATATGGACCAAAGACATTAAAATTTCCCCAAATGCTTAATATGCATGTTACTTTAGTTGATATGTACACTGAAAATTAACTGAAGAAATAACACAGTAAAAATAGTAGCAAAACTCTATAGAACAGTCTTCCTTGTTGGCTTTCTGGTCCTGTGATCTTCTCCAGACGGCATTCTCCCCAAAATGCTTATTTTCCACGCAGAAAAGCCATTATCTACTTAAACACGACCTTAACGAACCTGGCTTCCATAGGTCTGTCTATTACACTGTACACATACATTAACTACTCGAAGCAGGAAATCCCATCCCTGTCTTGGCTATGACAGGTTTTCCTAGAAGATGCTAACTGGATAAACAAGCAGTTAGAATGCTTCCTGGTTCTGGTTTTGCAGGTGGATATTTTAGTGGAATCAATGTGTTTGGTTTTGTAACTTCATTAGCCTTTGCTGCACATTTCTGTATTAAAGAGTTATTTTTCCAACATCCAAATTCACATAGTTACTATATTAAACTTTTCATAAAAATCGATTAGTCAGTTAACTTATGGAGTGGCAGATAAGACGTCTTTATCTTCTGAGGAGTAAAATGTACCATGTGCTTCCAAAACTTTTCCCACTCTGTAAGTCAAACCATGCTGCTGCTGCTGCTAAGTCACTTCAGTCGTGTCCGACTCTGTGTGACCCCATAGACAGCAGCCCACCAGGCTCCCCCATCCCTGGGATTCTCCAGGCAAGAATACTGGAGTGGGTTGCCATTTCCTTCTCCAGTGCATGAAAGAGAAAAGTGAAAGTGAAGTCGCTCAGTCTGTCCGACTGTTAGCGACCCCATGGACTGCAGCCCACCAGGCTACTCCGTCCATTGGATTTTCCAGGCAAGAGTACTGGGGTGGGGTGCCATTGCCTTCCCCGAACCATTATGCTATACACCTTAAACTTACACAGTGATGCATGTCAATTATATCTCAATAAACATAGGAAACAAGTCCCCACTTTAAATGAAGACCACTCTATGATACCCATCAATAAGTAGTATAGTCAAAAAAGAAAACAAATCTACTTCAAGTTATAATGCAACCTTGTTTATTGTATATTAAGGAATTATGTAAACATATAAATAAAGATGCTTCTGTACTAATTGATATATATATGTATGTACGTTTCTTGAATGTATACAGTAATATTTACATATAATGAGAGTGCATATGTGTACAAAGAAAGAGAGAGAAATTAACGTCAAATTAGAGTTTAGATTATCCCTTCAAAGTTCATTTTATCCTATCCTCAAAATCTCAGAAGAGATTCCTCTCCATTTTTCTGACGTGGTAAAGCAAATAAGCATGATCCTACAACATCCTACCCTGTGCCGCATTCAGTCGTGTCTGACTCTTTGCGACCCCATGGGTGGTAGCCCATCAGGCTTGTCTCTCCACGGGACTCTCCAGGCAAGAATGCTGGAGTGGGTTGCCACGTCCTCCTCCAGGGGATCTTCCCGACCCAGGGATCAAACCTGAGACTCCGGCAACTCCTGCATCGGCAGGTGGTTCTACCACTAGTCGTCCAACACCATCCTACCACTCTTTTCTGATAGGGGCAGTGTTTCCTTTCTGACTTGTAATTAAAAGGAAACAGCCCTGAAGGAGGACCACATACTCTGAACCCTGGCTACGATCAACGTGATGAGAATACAAATACAGAGACTTGAGCTTCTGCTGCTAAGTCACCATATCCCTGCAGGGTGGCCACACGCCTGCCAGGCTTCCTTCCATCATCTGTACTTGTCCACATGAGCAGTTCCACCCAGCCAGTCCTGGGCCTGCTCTCTCCTGGAATACTGCTCGGCTCTGTGACCTCCCTCTCGGTTCTGTAAGGAAACATAACAAAGCTGCTGCTTGCTCTGAGGTCCCCAAATACACTGGGGAACAATTGTGCTTAGAAGGTGAGTAAGCTCCCCTTCTACTTCCAGCTTCTTGTTTAAGTTGAAAGGATAGAGTACAAGGTGGTCCTTATTTTGTGAGGTTTTACAAATCTATTGTATTAACTTAAGACAGATGTATCTGGAAGATCCCAGTTTGTTGCCCCAAAGAACTGAAAGTGGTCTCTATGGATAGGAGATGGTTTGATGGAGGTTCAGAAGCCCTGAGGTGAGAGAGAGGAAGAGGAACCGCAAAGCACGCGGGTGTCTGCTGAGCCAGGGGAAGACGCCTTTGCCCGCAAAAGTCCATGTCAGAACAAGCTGACCAACCAGCCGCATGACCAAGTTCTGTTACTCAGTGACCAGTCACCTGAGGATCTCCCTTCTGTAAAGGGTGAGAGAGAAGACGTGTGCAGACCCACCTCATGTCACCCTAACAACAACACATGCAAGACATCAATACTGTTTCCACAGAGAAGATAAAGGAAGCATGAAAATTTGGCCAAGAGGCACCGTCATAGGTGAATGAAGGTTCTGATTCCACCAGCTCTGTTCGGACACATCATATTCAATACATATCTACAACATGACCGTTCCCTAAATCCACAGCTCCTGGAGATAATGCAGGAGTTTGTGCATGTTAGATGTTGAGTGAACTGTACTCATGTTACTTTAGCAACACAACTGTTTGTGTAGCAAAAACCCTAATTATCACCTAACACACACGTAGCATTTGCACTCTGAAAAGTATTTTGCAGGCTTCATTTCATGGAATCCTCACAACAGTTAATGAGATCAAATCACTCTTACCCCACATTACAGATGGTGTAACAGAGGTGCTGAATGATTCAATAATTGGGCAGTGTCTCCCTTTTTACAGTTAGTAATGGAGCCAAGTATCTGGGGTCAAATGAAAGTTTTTTTTTTTTTTTTTTTTTAATGGTAATAGGGTGGAGGCCAAGTTCTGGATCAGAGCGTCCAGAATTGCATTTTGGTTTTCTCACCTTGGAATCCAGCCTTTCTGCCCCCTGAGGCCACACAGTTCAGCAGTCACTCTGTGTCTGGGCCTCTGTCATAGATATCATTCTATGTGTGTTCTGTCATGCCCAGCTCTTCTCAACTCCATGGACTATACCCGCCAGGCTCCTCTGTCCATGAAATTTTCCAGGCAAGAATTCTGGAGAGGGTTGCCGTTTACATCTTCAGGGGATCTTCCTGACCCAGGGATCGAACTTATGTCTCTTGCATCTCCTGCACTGGCAGGTAGATTCTTTACCACTAGCACCACTCTGGTTCAATCAACAGATTCCACTATCTCATTATAAATCACAACTAGCCTCCGTCTAGCAGGAAAGTTGGTTGGGAAGTGAAACCATGATTAATAACTATTTTCTTCTGGTTAATAAGAGGAAAATTCTGGTCTTAAATACAAAAGTTAAATACTTAAAAAATGTTAAACCACAAGCTCCTTTTTATAATGAATATTTTTTCTCTCCGTAATGTCAGGCATTTTGCAGATAAAGACAAGATTTTCCACTGTTGGCTGGATAATTTGATAATACACTTTCCACATAACGAGGGATTTTCAGCTCATTTCTAATCAAAAGAGCATTACTTTATCAAGTCACAATAGAAACTCTTATGTCAGCTTTTGCCAATTATCACTCAGATCTTTATACTTAAAGATCCCCGCGTGATAGCATACAAGGCTGCAATTAAATGGAATCTTCTTAAACAGGGGGAAACGGCGCCATTCTATAAGTCCCTGTCCAGTGATTGAAGGGTCATCTGTTGCGGGATGCATGCCCCAGGGGTTCCAAGATCTCACATCTTTCCCACTGAGCCACCCAAGTCTGCAGTTTATCAAAGAAGCCTAATGAAGTCAGGGACACATTGGCCCAGTTCCTCAGATGAGCTCCAGAGACTCCTGCACAAACGGAATTGGAATGGAGCTGGCTGACATTTATCAGAGCGTGATGATCACCTGAGGGTCGTTTCAGACTTCCTGTGGCTCACACACCCAGAGGCAGTTCATTGAGCAGGGGCTGGCAGGGAGCAGGGAGCAGAGAGGGAGGGCCCTGTGGTGCCCCTGGAGTGCGGGCAGTATCTCTGGTGTGACTGGCACTTCAGTTGTGATGACAAAGATGATGGGCTTTGGGAACGCACTGCTTGTTCCAAAGAAGGCAACAAAAGGCTTTGCAAAGCCTACTTTCTCTCCAGTTAAGATAAACCTTGAATGTGCAAGGCAAGTGGTGAGCACACACGGTCTCTCTGCAGTTCTCTCTGCCGTGCGTGGGCAAGAAAGGACAAAAATCACATTTTCACTCACTCTGTGTTTGAGCATTTTTCGACACATAAAAACACTATAGGAAATGCCCCGAAGGATAAGACAGCGAGCCACAGGTGGGACATCCTCCGGGGTGTGCAATCTGCTGATTTCATGTCCTTTTCACTTGGGAGGTTCACAGATTTTTTAAAGTCTCATCCAAATTCTTTACCTTATCAGCATGTAATTAAAGTTTCCTGCCATTTGATTGACTCATTTCAAAGTTAAGAAAAGAGTTCCATCAGTACCTCTAAAACCCTCCACTAGTGACAGGTGCTAGAAATGATGGGAAATTTCCAGCAGTGTTTGCTACTCAGTGATACCCTGTAAATGCCTGCGTGTGGTTCCCACTGCACACTTAGGGTGTCTGTCATAGACACTTGTGCAGATTTAAGTGGGCACAGGTATACGTGTTGAGCTCTGGAAGCCATGGAGACCATACAACACTTCAGAGAGGGGCCCAGAAGAATGGGTGCCGCCACAAGGCAGCTCTGATCTGAGCTTCAGTTTCACATGAAATGCAGTTGATGGGTCTTACCACTCAGGACGCTTGTAAGGACTATACAGTGTCATCTGTTTAGCAACATGCAGGTTTTGGGTGTGCTGTGGGTGAATCCCAGACAGTCTTAACCAAGTGGAAGTGGTCAGACCACTCAGGGGCCCTCCTGCACTCAAGGACCCTCTGGGCCGGGACAAGGTTTAGCCAAGTACTGCCACTGGGCTGAATCCCATTGCCCAGGTTTGCCCAACTCCTGAGAGCGGTTTTTACATTTCTAAATGGTTGAAAAAAAAAAAAAATCAGAAGCAGTTTTTTGATGATTATATGAAAATTAAATGTCCATGTCCACAAGCAAAGTTTAAAGGGGCCCCAGCGAGGTCATGTAATGACATCCCCACCACACCTGAGGAGCTGAGGAACAGGGTGGGGAGATGGGGCCACCAAGAATATACAGAATCTAGGCTCAGGGACCAAGGGCACTGAGGGCAGTGGGAAGGTTGGAAAGAAAAATGTTCTTGAGGCCACACTAACCCCAAAGACAGAGCCTGCTCTGCCAGGACAGAGTTTGGTGTTTTGCAGGGGAGGCAGGGCAGGGAGGGAGGAAGGGAGAACTGTTTCCCACCACCTGGTGCCTGCGGTGAGCCCGCCCTAAGGTTCTGGGACCCTCTGCAATAGCGGGGTTGTATCCTTGCCAAAATACCAGAGGGCCTTGTCCTTCCTGCCTTGTATTTCTGAGGAGATTCCTACAGGGATGTCAGTCACGCTGAAGATACATTTTTGAAACACAAGATAGAGTTTAAGACTGAGGAATGCTTACTATGGGCTTCTTCCCGCATCTCACTCAGCCCCACTGACCACAAGAAAAGGGAGACACTCCTCATGTCTGCAGGCACTGACGAGCCGCAGAACGTTACATAACCTTCCCCATGTATATAACTGACAAGTGACAGAATTAGGACTGAAATTCAGGTCTCTGACTAGAAAAAGATGGGTTTTTAGCCACAAAATTGGAAGAAGTCTTGGAGGGAAACTTGTCATTCCTTCTTAATTTTTTTTTAGAACAGGAAATTGAAACCAAAAAATAAAAAGTTCAACGGCTGGCTCAAGGTCAGGCAGTTTTGGGCTCAAAGAAAAAGGAAAGAACTTGACCTGAATAAGTTCATGCAGTGTGTTACTACTCTTCTATCCAGTCCCTTAGGGATCACCAAATGGCATCTTTAAAAAGAAAAAAATGAGGTATAGTTGATTTACAATGCTATGTTAGTTTCAGGTGTACAGCAAAGTGATGCAACTACACACACACGCTTGCATATTACACACAGACACACAGGTATTCTTTTCAGATGCTTTTGTACACCAAATGGTACCTTTTGATACATACTTAAATTTAAAATGTCAGAAAGTGTCATATGCTCCTTCTCACTGAAACAACAGCAATAAAAATGATTTCCACTGAGCCGATAAAATCTGCAATGTACTATAAGGAAGACATTACTGACATTTTTTACTGATGCCAAAATCAATAGCAAGCCTTCAAATTAGGCAGTTTTTAGCTGCAATGAAACAAACACATTTGTTTTTACCTATTTCTTATGAAATGTATTACTGCATGTTTTCTTTCCTATAGAAATTAATCGTCTGACCTTTATGTTTAAAAACTGTATAATGGCTTGCTAACTCAAGACTCCATCAGTTTCTATCTCTTGCAGTTAAATATTCAGTAACTATAGTACACCACGTGCTTCTAAAAGTAATTTCTTTGTGGCGGCATTGTGCATTTTGACTATCCATTATATATCTGAAGACGGCTTTGCTCAACTAAGCAATTTTCTTTAATGTCAACCTTGATGAACAAGTAAGCATTAAGGCAACATTTGAACACTAAAGTAATACATGGGTAAACAAATCTAAATAAACTAAACTGGGGATAAAGAATTCATTTGAATCAGTTCTAATGTGGTGGATGAAACTGGAGCCAATTATACAGAGTCAAGTAAGCCAGAAAGAAAAACACCAATACTAACACATATATATGGAATGTAGAAAGATGGTAACGATAACCCCTGTCTCTTATACACATCTGGCAACATTTGAACACTAAAGTAATACATGGGTAAACAAATCTAAATAAACTAAGCCGGGGAAGACATCATAATTAGTTTCAGTGCCTGCTTTGAGTAAATTTTCTTCCAAAATTCCATATGTGTTCTTTGTTACTTTACCAGAATTCATCTAAGAAGCATCCTGCAATTAGCTATAAAAGATTTTCCAATACTAAAGTTTGGTAGATAAAATTCAGCAGAGTTTAATGGATTTATATGAATACAAAAGAAATTTTATTTTTTATTTTTATTAAGTCAATTTCTACTGGCAAATGTTTTCAGAGTTCTCTTTACAAGTCAGTCTTTGAGAAGGTAGTATAATTTATAAGACATTAATAAATGAAATTCAAGGGAATATCAAGACTTGAAAAAAATATAATCCCAATTGGTGAATGGTTTTGATTCTCAAGTTCTGATAAAACTGACATTTGGCTATTTTAAATTTATTTTACCCAAGTTACTTTGATTTTTATCCTTCCAAATAACTTGGATTTTATGAAATATTATTTAAAACTACACTGTAAGTTCAGTGTCATTTAAATTAAGATAAACTAATCTCTTTTAAAGTAAATGTTTTCCTGAAATAAATTTCATGGAAATAATTTTAAAACAAAATGCAGCATAAAATGGTAAATATTTTTAACTTGTGTTGATCATCAGGACTGACTAGTACAACTAATACTACTAAGCTCAGCAGTTTTGGGAACATTTTGGGCGAAGGAAGAGTGCTGAAGCAGAGCCGAGTATGGGAAAATTTAAAAAAGAAAATTAGTAAGTATGAAATTTCTTTCTTGTTTCCCTTATAAATGTTCTATCAGTAACAGATCTATTCTGATGTGAATTTAAAAGCCTCCAATTAAAATAAATTTATAATAAAAAAATAAAAGAACTTTAAATTGTATTATACTATAAGCTACATTTTAAAATTTAAGTATTCAAATTATTATATAACTTTTAGAAATGAGTATAGTAATTTTAAATAACTGAAACATTTGATATGTTTGAGAGAAGTTAGCAAAACAGTTTTGTACAAAATGAGTTTTTGTCAGTGCGTAAAAGTGGAAGGGATGGAACACAGAAAATGTATTCATGAAACCACAGAAGTCTTAAACTGCACCCAGTGGGCTGAGAACACACAGACATTCAGGTGGGTGATTCAGCCGGAGACCCCTGCGGGCAGAACGTGACCTCTGAAAGAGCAGCTCCCTGAGAGCCTATCCAAGAAATAAATCTCTAACTTGATCTTCCAAAACCCCCACTAATCTGTGCAAAGCCCTAAGCCGAAATCTAAATATAAAATGACACACACATATGAGATACTGTAAGATGTTACAGAAAACCCAGAAGAACCTTTTGGCAAACCCAATATTTACTGAACGTGTAAACTGTAATTGTTATTTGTGCAAGTTGTTGATTTTTGCACTCATTATTGAAACACACTTTGCAATTCTATTACTACACACACCTTCATACCCACTTCTCTACTTCACTGATGTGCACCTTTTTACTAACTAGATTTCAAATATTTATTGCATTCCTAATGATGATTCATTTTGTATAGGAAAGAATAAGCAAGTTGGAAGCTTGATTTAGTGAAATCTGCTGGGAATTTTCTTTAAATAATTGTGTAATTATCACTGATGTTTTTGTGCTATCTATCAGAAATATAACACAAGCTCCCTTCTTATTTTAAATTTGAGGCTGTCTCATTGAAAAGTAAATGCAACAATGACAAGTGAAGTTAATTGCAACAATGACAAGTGAAGTTAATTTTAATAACATTTTATTTAACCTAATGTATCCAAAACATGATCGCTGCATTATGTTATCAATATAGAAAGTCTACACTCTCATGCTTGGCACAAGGACCTTTCATAGATTGGACACTACCAACCTCCCCACCTTCATCTTTTACTTCTTTCCTCTCTGTTCACTGGGACTTTGTACCATGTGCTTCTCTTCACACAGTGCTGAGTTCTCTACACAGCTTTCCCCTTGTGCTGTTGGCTACAGTTAGATCACATGTCCATCCTTTTCAGAACCGTGCCAAACTGACCCTCTGTTGCCCAGGCCAACTATGCCGCCACCCATGAAGGCTTCGTACCTTGTCTACTTAACAGCACTTGCTGAAAGTGAAGTTTGTTCACTCTTTCCTAGATGTAGGGGTTACGACAGTGAAAAAGAAACTCCTTGCTCTTCTTGGACTTATTTTCTCTCCAAAGTCCGTAATATAAAAAGATTCTGACACGCCAACCACTTTTTATTATGGGTTCTAGCCACTTTATGCATGACTTAGCCTCACTTCTGAATGAAGAGATCAGTTAGAACAGATTTTTGTCCGATCAATCTTTTTACCATGAAGTTAGTTCAGTGGGCACATACCAACTGTTCAATAAATATTGGATGGAGACAAAAACATCAGTGATAATTACACAATTATTTAAAGAAAATTCCCAGCAGATTTCACTAAATCAAGCTNAGATTTTTGTCCTATCAATCTTTTTACCATGAAGTTAGTTCAGTGGGCACATACCAACTGTTCAATAAATATTGGATGGAGACAAAAACATCAGTGATAATTACACAATTATTTAAAGAAAATTCCCAGCAGATTTCACTAAATCAAGCTTCCAACTTGCTCATTCTTTCCTATACAAATAAATTGGTAGAATATTTACAGCCAAGTTTTTTTGTTTGTTCCTGATATTTATGTGTTGAGTTTCTGAAATTTCCATCTCTTTATTTTATCCCCTTTTTCTTTGGCTCACAATCCAATTTGCTTGAGTAACTTCATTCATAAGGCAAATCAACTAAATCTCAGTTTAATAAAAAATACCCATTATGTATGATTCTCTCATTACTGACATCAAATACTTGAATGCAATTGTCTTCATGTTTTTGCATAAATTATGCTTCATGAAATACGTTAGATTTTGTGTCCCTTCCTGCATAATGTAATAATCAACATCCTTCATTTGAATATCATAGTTTAATACCACCAAAGAAGTAGATAATATTTTCAAATAAAAGCAAAGGCAATGTGTTATGCTTAAAATATCACCTCTCAGGAGCACATTTATCAAGAGCAGTTCATCATGCAAATCATTTTAGTCAGTGAGCAGCTACGATTTGAAAGGATGAGTACAAAAGATATGCATGTCCTTTTAATAAGAAAGATGCTGTTCTATGTAATATGGAACACTGGGCAAAAGTAATAGAGGCTATATCAGCCTCTTCTACAGGAATGGTGGGAATGTTCTATATCTATTGTACAGTGCAGTAGCTTCTGGGCACACAGGCTTGTTAACACCTGAAAGATGATTAATGTGACTGAGAAAATAAATTTTAAATTAAATTTAAATCTAAATAATCAATATGTCTAATGGTTTCCATATTGGACAACATAGTGTAACTAACTTACACACCACATTATAACATATACTAACTTAAGGCATTTAAAAAAAAAAAGGCTTAAGGATCAGCAATTCTCCCTAGAGCACTTCCGCTGTGGCTATGATAAGAAGTGGAGATCTACATATAAGAAGCCTGTAAGGGGAAAAGCATCTAAGGTGCCCATGGAGCCCCCTGGTGCCCCAGTCTTGATAATCATGAAGTTCTCTAATCCCCTCCCCTGAAGCATGGGCTGGACCAAGGACCTTTCAAGATTCCCTTCAGTTCAGTTGCTCAATTGTGTCTACTCTTTGTGACCCAATGAACCGCAGCACGCCAGGCCTCCCTGTCCATCACCAACTCCCAGAGTTTACCCAAACTCATGTCCATTGAGTCAGTGATGCTGTCCAACCATCTCATTCTCTGTTGTCCCCTTCTCCTCCTGCCCCCAATCCCTCCCAGCATCAGGGTCTTTTCAAATGAGTCAACTCTTCACATGAGGTGGCCAAAGTACTGCAGTTTCAACTTCAACACCACTCCTTCCAATGAACACCGAGGACTGATCTCTTTTAGGACAGACTGGCTAGATCTCTTTGCAGTCCAAGGGACTCTCAAGAGTCTTCTCCAGCACCACCAGTTCAAAACACAATGGAGCATTATCCAGCCATTAAAAAGAATTCATTTGAATCAGTTCTAATGAGGTGGATGAAACTGGAGCCAATTATACAGAGTCAAGTAAGCCAGAAAGAAAAACACCAATACTAACACATATATATGGAATTTAGAAAGATGGTAACGATAACCCAGTATGCGAGACAGAAAAAGAGACACAGATGTATAGAACAGGCTTTTGGACTCTGTGGGAGAGGGAAAGGGTGGGGTGATTTGGGAGAATGGCATTGAAACATGTATAATATCATATATGAAACAAATCGCCAGTCCAGGTTCGATGCATGATACTGGATGCTTGGGGCTGGTGCACTGGGACAACCCA
>SJYX01003725.1:43778-91064 GCA_006410675.1 Oreotragus oreotragus | reverse complement strand
CTGCATACAGATTTCTCAAGAGGCAGATCAGGTGGTTTGGTATTCTCATCTCTTTCAGAATTTTCCACAGTTTATTGTGATCCACACAGTCAAAGGCTTTGGCGTAGTCAATAAAGCAGAAATAGATGTTTTTCTGGAACTCTCTTGCTTTTTCCATGATCCAGAGGATGTTGGCAATTTGATCTCTGGTTCCTCTGCCTTTTCTAAACCCAGCTTGAACATTAGGAAGTTCATGGTTCACGTATTGCTGAAGCCTGGCTTGGAGAATTTTGAGCATTACTTTACTAGCGTGTGAGATGAATGCAATTGTGCGGTAGTTTGAGCATTCTTTGGCATTGCCTTGCTTTGGGATTGGAATGAAAACTGATCTTTTCCAGTCCTGTGGCCACTGCTGAGATTTCCAAATTTGTTGGCATATTGAGTGCAGCACTTTCACACCATCATCTATCAGGATTTGAAATAGCTCAACTGGAATTCCATCACCTCCACTAGCTTTGTTCATAGTGATGCTTTCTAATGCCCACTTGACTTCATATTCCTGGATGTCTGGCTCTAGGTGAGTGATCACACCATCATGATTATCTGGGTCATGAAGCTCTTCTGTGTATTCTTGCCACCTCTTCTTAATATCGTCTGCTTCTCTTAGGTCCCTACCATTTCTGTCCTTTATTGAGCCCATCATTGCATGAAATGTTCCCTTTCAAGATTAGGTTGTTTAAAAACAAAACAGAACAACAACAACAACAAAATACTATGGTTTCCACTTCTCTCTTGCCTCAGTTGCCCTGTGTGTGTGTTAGTCACTCATTCATCCTTGATTCTTTGCAACTCCATGGACTATAACCCACAAGGCTCCTTTGTCCATGGAATTCTGCAGGCAAGAATACTGGAGTCAGTTGCCATTCCCTTCTCCAGGGGATCTTCCCCACCCAGGGATTTAACCTGGGTCTCCTGCATGGCAGGCAGATTCTGTACCATTTGAGCTATAAAGGAAACCCAGTTGTCTCAGAAGAAGCCAACTGCTCTCTACACAGCCCTTTGTAGATGCCCAGCTGTGGGAGCGTGGATCCCACCTCCTCCCATTCCACAAGTTCAGACTGCAGTCCTGGTGATAGGCTATGAAGATTCCTGAGGGCCCCTGAGCTGGAGGGAATATTCAGTGACACTTCTGAAAGCTCAGTAAGGAAGACATTCCCTGGGGGGTGGCAGGGGGCTATCAGTGCAGGTACAGGAAACACTGCAACATGACTTTATAGTAGGGTGGGAGAGAGGTTGGGCTCAACTCTGAAGACAGTGCCAGCAGAGGGGATCTACGGCAGTGCAGGGTGGGTGTCAGAGGACTGAAAGTCACTAAGAGAAAATATCAGGGGTGGGTGTTCTGGGTAGACTGATTTCAGCAGGACTGTCACCGAGTACAGGCCAGGTGGTTAGCCATCACCTGGGCAGGTGGGGTATGAGGTGCCCAGCCAGATACAAAAGGTGGTCAGATATCCAGGGTAGAGGCGCCAATGGGCCAATGGGCCTGGGAGAAGGCCCAGGAGCCTGACTGGAGTTCAGTGGACCAAAGAATGGTACTCAGCAGCCAGCTTGGCTACATTTAGGTTCTTGACCTACAGAAACTACAAGATAATATGTCTTTACTGTTTTCAACCTGTTGCTGTGTTTTAGGGTAACTGCTCACTTGCTAACTCATGTCTGACTCTGCAATACCAAGGACTGGAGCATGCAATGCTTTCCATCTCCTGGAGTTTGCTCAGACTCATGTCCTCTGAGTCTGTGATGCTATCCAACCATCTCTCTTCATCTGTTGGTCCCTTTGCCTCCTGCCTTCAGTTTTTCCCAGCATCAAGGTGTTTTCCCATGAGTTGGCTCTTCACATCAGGTGGCCAAGGTATTGGAGCTTTGGCCTCAGCATCCAATGAATATTCAGGATTAATTTCCTTTAGGATTGACTGGTTTGCTCTCCTTGCAGTTCAAGGGACTCTCAAGAGTCTTCAACATCACAGTTCAAAAGCATCAGTTTTTTGGTGCTCAGCCTGCTTTATGAGATCTACAGTGGAGGTGGTAAGTATTCTGTGCAACAAATAAATGGCTGCTATATTTAGCAAATAAAACCACAGAGCAATTGGTTACATTTGAATTTCAGAAAAACAGCTAATAAATCCTTAGTACAAGTATGTCCCATGCACTATTGTGGACACACAACATACCCCCCCCCCCCCAAAGGACTCTTTGTCTGAAATTTAAACTTATGTGGGAATTATATGTTGTATCTGACAAGCCTCAACAAGTATTCAGTGCTTGGAGCATGATCTCTGCCCTTGAGGGGTGGCTTAACAGAGGGAGAGCCAGATGCACAGAAACACAGGTTTTATTTAATGTGAGCAAGATTTAAATAGAGATGAGAAGGGGACTACGGAGCACAGAAGGGGGATTCTAAGTTCAATCCAGAGAGAAAGGTGAGTGTTCTTGGTACAGGAAAAAAATGTTAGCCTCTTGGGGGTTTGCAAAATCGGAGGAAGACAAACTTACCTCAGAGATAACAATGAGACTCCACGCCAAAGCTTCACTGACCATATAACCTTCTTGAAATTTAGACAAGCTGAATGCCATTTTTTAGAGTCAAACTTATGGTAGTTATAATGGGGGAATTTCTGAATTTCTCAAATAATTCAGGACTCTTATCAGACATTTTTATCATTATGACAAATAAGAATCAACTGGATTTTTTTTTAAATGAAATTCATTCACTCCCATAACTGAAAAGCCAGTGTGAGACTGGCTTGAAGGACAATCTGACCATGTTGTGGGCCATCCCTTCTTCTTGGGGTCTCCATCTCGTTTCTCGTGATTTCAAAATGGCAGCTACTCTTCTAGGCCGCGGGACACTTGGCTCAGAGGATCTCAGAGCGTCTTCATTCTCAGCCACAGACTTGAAGACCTTGGGCCTCACAATGAGCAGAAGCACAGCAGGGTATGTGTCTACTCCTGGACCAATCACAGAGGCCAACCGCCTAAGCCATTGGCTTAGGCACAGACCATGTGCTCAGTCCTGAACCAATCAGTGTCAAGGGGCAGGGCTGAGGGCAGCGCAAGACCTGAGCCCAGAGGTGGACCATCGGAGCCTATGAAAGGATCAGAGCTGAAGGGAAGAAAGGCCCAGAAGTGCCCACCGCAGAGGGCCCAGCTGGACCCCGGCCCCGAGCCTCTGCCCACACTGTCTGCCTTGAAAGCTAGGTGTGCAAGATGCAAAGAAGGAACTCTGAACCAAGAATCCAGGCGGAAGAGCTCATCATTTTTGCACGTTGTCACCCACAGGGTAAAGGAATTAATGTTCCTGTTCTCCACTGAGATGAAGTCCCCAAGAGAAAGCCACGTGCCTAAGGTCTCAGACCTAACAGTCAGGAGGAAAAAAGATACTTCTTCAGGCACCATGTGCCCAAAGTCCAGAGAAAAGAAGACGTTTCTGTCCAGGGGGCACCGCTTCTCGTAGCTGTGCCTTTCTCACCATGTACGTAATGGATTTTGAAGGTGATTACATCTTTGAGAACCTATGGGTAGATACAGATATAAGGAATCTAAAAATTCCCCTTCCTTCAAAAGAGGTGCTCTTATGTTTTATATGGAACTTGGCCGGTTTATATGATTCCGGAAGCCCCTTTCATCATAAAGGAATGGAATAAAGTAGGCCCAGGCTAACATGCTCAGAGGAAGGAGGGACCAGGAAAGTGAGCAGGCTGATGGAAGGGGAGGGAAAGGAGTGGGGGGGAGTGGGAGACAGACATTATCCAAATGTTTGGGTGCCAGACAAATCACATGCTCAAATACTATTCAGATAAGATACTGACAGCAGCGAACACGAGAAACCTCAGACACCTCTGACATTCTTACAGATCTGATGTCAATTCCTTAATTTAATACTGAGGTCCTTTAAATTATTATTGATGGCTCCTTGAGATACTAATTTAATTAGAATCACTTATCTCACTCTTCCCCACTTTAAGTTATTATATTCCTTTTTAAGTGAACCCTGGGTGTCTTTCACTGACTTTTACTTTCAGAGATAAATTCTGCCAAGAATAATATTATCTGAGGACTAGTGTAAGACCTTGACCATCAAGAAAGATCTCTGCCGAAAAGTGATTTTTAATTACTTCTTACTGAGGAGGATTTAGCTCAAGTCACAAAGGTGATATCACAATGTCAGCTAATTAAATAAAACCATTTATATTTAATTGCCTCCACAGCATGGCCACATTTTTGAGAGAGTGACTCTCCTATTGTTTGGGTTAAAGTTATCTTTGCCACTTTCTCCTGAGGACTTTTTAACAGTGCGAGCTGGAGTTTGATCTTCCTGTTCCTTACTGGGGATCTATTTTACTTTTATGTGGAATACATTCAGTTAACTAACAACTATCTTGAGATAACAAATGTATTCAAGCTTACAAATATATATTGTTCATAAAATGATGCAAAGACAGTTGATAGAAATCCAATAAATAAATACGAGCACTATAAAAACAACACTCATATTTGTTTGGGAGGCTAAATATTATAAAATCATCAGATAATTATCACAGAATTATTTATGACAGCAAAGACTTGAAATCAGACAAATCTAATATTAATAAAAAAAAAAAGCAATTCAGTTGTTAGCACCTTTACCAAGGGGAAGAATTTTCTTGTCAAAGATTATGTTACATGGAAAAATAATTGTGAAATAGTATTAAGTGAACGAGGGCAATGCATCATTCAATTGAAGTGTAATTCCACTTAAGTGATTTACATCCTTCCCCATTCTGGGATCTTGACAGCCTCATTTTAAACTTGCTTACAGCTATTAAACAAAGAAATCATTTAGTGGTGAGGCGGGAACTTTGAAACAATTGAATTGCAGAAAATTGCCTTTTAAAATTATTATTTTAGGGACTTGCTTGGTGATCCAGTGGCTGAGACTCCCAATGCAGGGGGCCTGGGTTTAATCCCTGGTCCAAGAACTAGATCCCATGTGCCACAACTACAGAATCCACATGCTGAAACCAAGACCCTGCCCAGCCAAGTAAATAAATAAATTTATTAAGAAAAGAAGAATATATATATATATATATTAAAGATGAAGAAACAAGTAAATAGCAGTTTATAAAAACCTATTTTCTTAGACAGGATGTATGGACAGCATGCCTGCAAACTTGGGATGGTCCCTGTGGAACCTTGAAAAGCCACGAGTGAGCGTGTAGAGTGAGGAGAATCTCAGCGCCTGAGATAGTGCTGGGTACATGATGGGGGGTGGGGGAGGGTGTCTCTAATGCTGGCTGCTGATAATGAGGGCAAATTCTGCAGCGATCTACACTATCATGTTCATCTCTGCCCCTAAAAGCTACCTCTGGAGACATTAATTGTAATTTCTAAAAACTGAGTAAAACTATACAGGATGCTTGGGGCTGGTGCACGGGGATGATCCAGAGAGATGATATGGGGTGGGAGGTGGGAGGGGGGTTCAGGATTGGGAACTCATGTACACCCGTGGCCAATTCATCTCAATGTATGGCAAAACCAATGCAGTATTGTAAAGCAAAATAAAGTAAAGTAAAAAAAATTAAAAAAATTAAAAAAAATCTAACCATGAAAGAACCATAAAATGGCAGAAAAGCCATATTATAATAAATCCATGTTGTGCCTAGTCATGTCTGACTCTTTGCAACCCTATGGACTGTAGCCCACCAGGTTCTTCTGTTCATGGGATTTTTCTGGCAAGAATACTAGAAAGTGTTAGTTAGTCATATCCAGCTCTTTGTGACCCCATGGACTGTAGCCTGCTAGGCTCCTCTGTCCATGGAATCCTCCAAGCAAGAATACTGGAATAGGTTTCCATTTCTTACTCCAGGGAATCTTCCTGACCCAGGGACTGAACACATGTCTCTTGCATTGGCAGGCAGATTCTTTACCACTAGCATCACGCCAGCGTGACAGAAAAGTATAACCCCAAGGTGACAGGGGTTCAGTCCCTGAGTCAGGAAGATCCCCTGAAGGAGGAAATGTCAACCCACTCCAGTATTCTTGCGTGGAGCATCCCATGAACAGAGGAGCCTGGTGGGTTGCAATCCTTAAGGTCACAAAGAGTCAAACATGACTGAAATGACATGGCATGGCATGGCAAGATGAGACCGAGTGTTTCCTCAACACTCACCTCACCAGCATGCCCACATGGAGGCCACCCCACAGAGAGTCAATGTCTACCTCCTCAACAGTAGGGTTAGCCCACTAGTTAGTGACAAATATTTGAACACTTGCTTATTAATGACTAGCTCGTTCCATCTTCAGTAATCTTGACTGTATTCAGAGGAGGAGAAAAAACTGGTCTCTGCTGGAAGAGCCATGGGGGCCAGATCTCTCAATCATATTTATCAGCATAGCTCAGCATCACCTCATGGAACACAGTCTTCAAGCCATGTTAGCTGGCTTGGAATGCTGGCCTTGCAACTTGTGATCTTTGTGACCTTGGGCAAGTTATTAAACCTCTCTGAACCTAGGTTTCCCCATCTTAATATACACACAGTACTATATACAAAATAGGGAATCAACAAGGTCCTACTGTATAGCACAGGGGACTCTAAGATGAGATAATAAGAGTTCTGTCACATGTTTATTGTAGAAATAAATACCATAGCACTCTTAAAGTATTCAGGCTATTATAAGTAGTAAACATTACACACTATATGTTTGATAACAGTTTTATACATAGCATACAAAATACAATTTTAAGGACACACTATCAGTTTAGGGACACAGAAAAGATGTGTCCCTATGTCTAGGTTTGTCATAGCTTTTCTTCCAAGGAACAAGTGTCTTAATTTCATGCCTGCAGTCACCATATGCAGTGATTTTGGAGTCCAAGAAAATAAAGTTTGCCAGTGTTTCTATTGCTTTCCCATCTATTTGCTATGAAGTGATGAGAAAAGGAAAGTTGTGACCAACCTAGATAGCATATTAAAAAGCATAGATATTACTTTGCCAACAAAGGTCTGTCTAGTCAAGGCTATGGTTTTTCCAGTGGTCATGTATGGATGTGAGAGTTGAACTGTGAAGAAAGCTGAGTGCCGAAGAATTGATGCTTTTGAACTGTGGTGCTGGAGAAGACTCTTGCGAGTCCCTTGAACTGCAAGGATATCCAACCAGTCCATTCAAAAGGAGAACAGTCCTGGGAGTTCATTGGAAGGACTGATGCTGAGGCTGAAACTGCAATACTTTGGCCACCTCATGCGAAGAGTTGACTCCTTGGAAAAGACCCTGATGCTGGGAAGGATTGAGGTCAGGAGAAATAGGGGGCAACAGAGGATGAGATGGCTGGATGGCATCACCGACTCGATGTACATGAGTTTGGGTGAACTCCAGGAGTTGGTGACAGACAGGGAGGCCTGGGGTGCTGCAATTCATGGGGTTGCAAAGAGTCGGACATGACTGAGCCACTGAACTGAACTGATGGGACTGGATGACATGATCTTCATTTTTTGAATGTTGAGTTTTAAGCCAGCTTTTTTACTCTCTTCTTTCACCTTCATCAAGAAGCTCTTTAGTCCCTCTTTGTTCTTTAGTTCCTCCTCTTTGTAAATGAATAAAATGATTCAAAAGTAGCCCCTCCCAAGTGAAAATCTGTAAGATGAGCAAAAGGCCCAGTTCTGGGAGTCAGAAGTCCACATCTGGTGCCCTAAACAACGGTTTAGATATCAGAGTGACTTCCTCAGGTTCCTTGGGTTCTAAGATTACAGCTGTACTATTTACAAAGTAGAAGATGATCAAATTGGGGTCAGGAGTCTCCCAGCACTTCCGACTTCAGGTCTAGACTGGAGCATAGGCATCATGACTCACATATTTTATTATCATTTTATCATAAACCACTGTAGGCAGGTATTGCCCAGTAGAGATGGAGGCTTCAGGTGCAGAGGACAGGGAGAAAGAGAGGAACCGTCTTTGAAGGGCAGGGCTGGGTTCTCCCCCATGTGGCCCCAAGTATAGAGCTGGAGGAACACTGAGGTTTCTGGAGCACAGAACATCCTGGAACACTATGACCCCAGAGTGGCTGAGCTGACTTTTTCTCCTTACGGGAACAGAAAGGAAAGCACGCAATTACAGGAGAGGGGCTCAGGTTCACAACAGACGTGTTTCATGTCATGTTGCTTGGGTGGAGGCCCACCCTTGGCTTGATCTCAGTGCTGCAAAGAGTCAGGAAGTTTGCAAGGCCAGCACAGCCATGAGCCCTGGGAACAGGGCATTGGGGGTCCCCAGGCCCAGGTGTCCCTTTGTAAAAGGGAGATGCTACAAAGGGAAAATCAGAGGATGAAATGCAACTATGCACCATGAAAGCTCTTAACTTTCTAGCCGTATACAGCACAGGATGAGGACCGGAGCAGCACCAGTCCTAATGTCAGGCACAGCCCATTTCTGCCTTCCAGGTGCTGGGCACAGCCCTAGTCTTCTACTGCCTTGTTTCCATTCCAAGTTGAATTAAATCAGCAAATTCACTTTGCATTAAGAATAAACATTTATTTTTCTATTTTTTTACTTTCTGCCATAGCCTCACTGTAACTCTTTTAACATTGACTGTTTGCTCACAACAGGAAAACTGGCTTTCTCGGGTCACTTCAAATTTTAAGATTTCTGTGATGTTTCCTTCTCTTTTAAATATACTGAGATTAGTTGTAGCATGGAATATAAGGTTGTTTTGGTTTTTTTCAGGATTCACCACATTCTGGGACATCTGATGATTGTTCAGAGGAAAAGTGAAATTCACTCAGTCGTGTCCAACTCTTTGTGACTCCATGGACTATATAGTCCATGGGATTCTCCAGGCCAGAATACTGGAGTGGGTAGCCTTTCCCTTCTCCAGGGGATCTTCCCAACTAGGGATCAAACCCAGGTCTTCCGCATCACAGGCAGATTCTTTACCAGCTGAGCCACAGGTAAGGTAATACTATATTTAGATCCCATGTGTGCCCATGTTAGAGAATTAAACATGACTTTTAAAGAATATTTAGCACTCACCCCCATCCACAGCAATGGGAGGAAATAGCCAGATGCGGCTCATTTTTAGTGAAATTGTTAGTCACTCAGTCATATCCTTCTCTTTGCCATCTCATGGACCTTAGCCCGTCTGGCTCCTCTGTCCATGGGATTTTCCAGGCAAGAATACCAGAGTAGGTTGCCATTCCCTTTTCTAGGAGATTTTCCTGACCCAGGGATCGAATTTGGGTCTTCAGCATTGAAGGCAGATTCTTCACCATCTGAGCCACCAGAGAAGGCTGCTGCTGGTAAGTCACTTCAGCCGTGTCTGACCCTGTGCAACCCCATAGACTGCAGCCCACCAAGCTCCCCCGTCCCCGGGATTCTCCAGGCAAGAACACTGGAGTGGGTTGCCATTTCCTTCTCCAATGCATGAAAGTGAAAAGTGAAAGTTACTCAGTCGTGTCCGACTCAGCGACCCCATGGACTGCAGCCCACCAGGATCCTCTGCCCATGGGATTTTCCAGGCAAGAGTACTAGAGTGGGTTGCCACTGCCTTTTCTGAGAGAGCCTGACCCCTTTTAAATGACAAATCCTAGCATTGAGGAGCTTTCAGGAAGTAAGCTGTAGTCAGTGTAAATTAAGGAACCACAATTTACTTCTCACAGATAAATATAATTCACTAAATAATCCAATAAGAAAGCATGATTTTTTTCCCCAAAATAAAATTCTCAGGGGATCTGCTGACACTGCTTCACAGGGAGTTTTACATTTTTACTTTTGATTTTCTATTTTTATTTTCTCAGTGTGTGGCCACATGGTAACCATGTCAGTGGGCTCTGGCTAATTAGATAGTAAATAGTTCATATTACAGTAGTTGACAGCACTGTGTGTGGCTTACTTTCCTCCCATTTTTATCTCCTCTGAAGACAAAGATTAAAGAAAGAAAAAAGAAAAAAAAAACATAAAAATGCACTAATGTCTTCCTAGGCTCATAGGTGATTTAAAGCAAATTGAAATGAGATTGCTGGCAATATTCACAGCATTTAATTAAAAATACTTAAGTTATAAGACATATACCACATTAATCCTAAAATATTTAAATGGGACATAATTCTTTTACAAATGATTTTGGCAGTAAAGGACTCTTTAATTTATGTGGAACTTGACTCTGATGACCCAGAAAGGAGGCAGCCAGACATTTCAGAGGCCACTCATGTCCCAGACTTCCATCCGTGCTGAGCAGCGCTCTTACTGCTCTGAAGGTTTTCTGTCCCCAGATAAAAGGGAATAGAAATTGAGCTGTTTCAACTCAGTCTGCAAAATAGCCAACATTATGCAGGCTGTTAGAACGTTACCTTAGATCTGATTTTGCAAACACAAGTTTTGAAATAGAGTATGAGGGACTTTATTTTGGACAATGGTCTTGACATGGATCATGGTTAAGGTTTTGACAGTTTATTTGCACAGAGTTTACTTGAGGCTGCTTTTAATAATTCAGGTAAAATCAGGTGAAAAACTTTGAATCAACTGCCTTTACATTTCAGTGTACATTTAAGATTCTATGGAGAAGATCCCTGTCATTCATCCAACAGGGGAAAGAAAACCTTCTTTTAAAAACAGGTGTTTTTTTGACTTTTTGGCTGTTCATCAACAAGAGAGAAAGTTAATAAAGCTATAATTAATCACTGACTTCTAAATAATGCCTGCAAAGAAAAAAAAACAAAAAACATGCTTCCATTT
The DNA here is from genome assembly GCA_006410675.1 of Oreotragus oreotragus. Classification (NCBI taxonomy): domain Eukaryota; kingdom Metazoa; phylum Chordata; class Mammalia; order Artiodactyla; family Bovidae; genus Oreotragus; species Oreotragus oreotragus. Next base: position 80,324 of record SJYX01003725.1, on the reverse strand, counting down.
GGAAGGAAGAAGAAAGGACTCCCAAGAGATGGATTGTAGGGGGGAAAGGAGGAAGACTGGGGATACCTGAATTGTCCAAGTATTTGCTATTAGATCTGATGGAGGTCAGGGTCCCTGTGTTTTTGATGATACGTTTGATGAAGCACATGGAGTATCAAATGTACAACCACTGTGTTGCTGCCGCTTGATACAAACCTACGTGAGGAGGGGGTGCTGCAAGATCCACATGGACTGAAATGTGAAAAGAAATCACCTTTCATGGCCATCCCACCCTGGAGTACCAAGTTTTTTTTTTTTTTTAAACTGTTAGTGTTAAATTGCCTAATAAAGAAAATTCATGAGATCATTTCAGATAATTGAGACAATCCTTTATGACCCAGATTTTCATGTCTCCTCTCTTGAGATGGGGGGACAGGTGCACACACACATGTCCTGGCACATACTGGTGCTGACATCCTGGTCCCCAGGTGTGGGCTCACCATACCCATCTGCACAGAATCTCTGAGCATGTCTTTACCTTCAGAACTAGCTCAAATTACTTGAGTAACTCAAGATGAAGCCAAGTGCCACCTGCATTTGTTAATAATGATAATGGTATTAATAGTACTATAATACCAATAAAATCTACAAGCTTCCAACTTTAGCTAAATTATTTTTAAAAAGACATATCAAGGACTACTAAAATATATTTCTGTGATTTAGAAAAATCACTATTTCTGCTAAGAAGAGTTGCTGACTTGATACCTTTATATTAATGCTGCACTGACATAGTCATCACTGACCTTGGTATCATGCATGACGTTGTCTTCACTGAGCAGTTTTTGAGAAACAGTGAAGGCTATCTCCCCGTGGGTATGTTTGCATTCACTGAAGCAAACAACTTCCAGAAATGGACATGGGACAACAGACTGGTTCCAAATAGAAAAAGGAGTACACCAAGGCTGTATATTGTCACCCTGCTTATTTAACTTATATGCAGAGTACATCATGAGAAATGCTGGGCTGGAGGAAGCACAAGCTGGAATCAAGATTGCCAGGAGAAATATCAATAACCTCAGATATGCAGATGACACCACCCTTATGGCAGAAAGTGAAGAGGAACTAAACAGCATCTTGATGAAAGTGAAAGAGGAGAGTTGGCTTAAAGCTCAACATTCAGAAAACGAAGATCATGGCATCTGGTCCCATCACTTCATGGCAAATAGATAGGGAAACTGTGGAAACAGTGGCTGACTTTATTTTTCTGGGCTCCAAAATCACTAAAGATGGTGATTGCAGCCATGAAATTAAAAGACGCTTGCTCCTTGGAAGGAAAGTTATGACCAATCTAGACAGCATATTAAAAAGCAGAGACATTACTTTGCCAAAAAAGGGTCTGTCTAGTCAAGGCTATGGTTTTTCCAGTAGTCATGTATGGATGTGAGAGTTGGACTATAAAGAACTCTGAGCACTGAAGAATGGATGCTTTTGAACTGTGGTGTTGGAGAACATTCTTGAGAGTCCCTTGGGTTGCAAGGAGATTCAACCAGTCCATTGTAAAGATCAGTCCTGGGTATTCATTGGAGGGACTGATGTTGAAGCTGAAACTCCAATACTTTGGCCACCTGATGCAAAGAGCTGACTCAATTGTAAAGTAATCAACCTCCAATTAAAATAAATTTAAAAAAAAGATAAACAAAAAGAATATAAAACAAAAGAACCTGATGCTGGGTTAAGACTGAAGGCAGGAGGAGAAGGGGACAACAGAGTATGAGATGGTTGGATGGCATCACTGAAACAATGGACATGGGTTTGGGTAGACTCCAGGAGTTGGTGATGGACAGGGAGGCCTGGCATGCTGCGGTTCATGAGGTTGCAAAGAGTCGGACATGACTGAGCGACTAAACTAAACTGAACTGAACTGAAGCAAACAACTGCCTTCCCCACACAGACATCCTCGTACCAACGTCCTTGATCCTTATTTATAATGAGATGCATTATCACGGAATAAGTAAATGTCTAACAGTGATTTTTTCTGAACCCTAATTAATTCTTTCAACATTGAAGAAAAATACCCTGATAAATCATGAAAATTAAGCTGGCACATAAAGAAAAATTTAATCATGTTGCCAGATATTAAGGTAGGAGCCATTAAAAGAGCGTAGCTTATTAAAATTGTAAAGTTTAACTGGCATGTGATGTATATAGCCTTGAATCAGTCCTAAATTCTTGAAAAATTTCAACACACACTTCCTTTTGTTTTTCTAAATAAAAGAATGGATGTGTAGTGTCATGACTCAGAACATAGGCTCTGAGGTGGTTCCAACTTTACTGAAAACGGGTCTCCACTATCCCTGATGGTTCAGCCTTGGGGCAAGTCACCTTCCCTGGGTTTTAGTTTCTCCACCTGCGAAAAGTCAGCTCCTCTGCACAGAGGCTGTGACATTTAAATATGCATTAATGTGATTGCCTAGAATAATGAGAGACCAACACCATCAGAACACTGTGTCAGAGATAAGGAAAATAATATAGACTTCCCTAGTGTCTCAGAAGGTAAGGAATCTGCCTGCATGCAGGAGATCCAGATTCCATCCCTGGGTTGGGAAGATCCCCGGGAGAAGGGAATGGCAACCCACTCCAGCCGACCCATTGGAAAAGACCTTGATGCTGGGAAAGACTGAGGGCAGAAGGAGAAGGTGGTGACAGAGGATGAGGTGGTTGGATGGCATCACCACCTCACAAGACATGAGTCTGAGCAAACTCCAGGAGATAGTGAAGGACAGGGAAGCCTGGTGTGCTGCAGTCCATGGGGTCGCAAAGAGATGGACATGACTTACTGACTGAACGACAAAATAACAGAAATACAACTGGAAAACTAAAATTTTACTTAGAAATGTAAGCTTTTCTAACTGAACTGGACTCAGATGCTCTATTCCAATGTTTATACTGTCACAGAACAGTAGTCCAAAGAAATTTAAAACTGACATTAGTTAGTGGCTTCACCAAACTGGTAGCTTTGACTTCATAATCACAGAGAATTCATACCACAACTTGTTAACAAACACTGAATAAGAAAACCACCAAAACCCAATAAAAGCAGGTAACTAAACACATGAGGCAAAAATAAAAGCGTATTTCAGGAACGAGCTTGTCATTTAATGTATGTGTGTGGACAGGTTCCCAAAGCATTACCTGAATTACACCCAGAAAGTGCTTGTATCTCACCCATGAATCACTGTGCCTTGGCTGCTTAAGTCTGATACATTGAAAGAAAACTACAAGGTAAATTGAAAGAAAATGAAAAGCCATATGAAAAATTCATCAGGTTGATTTCAGGTCCGCCTACCTTCGCAAAATACGTGATCTCCTTTGACCTAAAGACAGAGAGCCCACTTTATTTGAATGACAATTCAGTTTCCTTTGTATTTAAGGCTCATTTGAATCCCATGTTCTATCAAAGGATCAGGGCTGTGAATCAGCAAAATCAACCGTGAGTCTCCAGACCTCAGCAACATCAAAATTGGACAACAATTCACAGAAGAGCAAAGAAAAGGCGCATTAGCTCGATTCAACTTCCTTAAACCATCTGCATGACAGTGAAAGCTCCCAGGAGCTGTCCCGAAGGGCTCTGGGGGATAAGTAAGCTTCCTGCTGCATCTAATTCTCTCACAACCCAAGTACTATATCCATAATTTCATCTCAAATGCCAAAGACAAAGCACAACAAGGAAGTATGTGTGTTTAAAATATGAGATGTGTTCACTCCAGGGCAACACCTGGCACTCTGCAAAAGCAGAATGAATGACTTTAAAGATGATATGTGCAATAGCAAAGACTGCTGAGTGTCATCTGGATGGGGTGAGTCGATATAAATGATCAGGATGACTGGATGGTCCCTTCAATGCATGGTTTCATAAGATACTGGATGAAATGGTCCCTGCAAGCTTTAGGAAGAGCTCTTATCAGCGATCCTGGGGTGTCAGTTTTGCCCTCCCTGTTGCCCTCTGTCCCAAGTTGCCCCTGCAAGACTCTCAGAATGTCAGATGGTTTGAGACAAAGCACTGACCTTGGAGCAAAGGGGATTTTAGGATGAATTATCCAGTCACTGGGTGTTTTACTCAGCACCAGCTTTGCACTGTGACAAGTACATGATGGGGATATTTGCTTGGGGTTGAATTAAGATGTGAAATCTGTAGATCTGGATGTTACAAACCACCCCAGTGTAGCAGTCACCAATTTGTAGGTGTAGTGAACAGAATGCTTTTACATCCTTAATCCCTATGGTGAAATCGAAACCTGGATGTGATGGTATTAGGATGGCCCCAGGAAGCGCCTGGGTCATGAAGGTGGAGACCCCATGGAAAAGATGAGCTCCCTTGGGAAAGAGACCCCACACAGCTCCCTTCCTTCCTTCTGCATCCTGAGGATACGGGTCTGCAGTTTGTGACCCACAGGAGGGCTCCCACCAGAACCAGAACCCAGCCATGCTGGTCTCGGAGCTCCAGCCTCTAGAGCTGGAGGGAATATATTTCTGTTGTCTATAGACTACTCACTCTGGTGTTTTGTTAGAGCAGCTTGATTTGACAAGCACGATCAGGTATAAAGGATCACGTATTTCCTGCCTTTGAAATACATGGTATTTTTCTGCCTTCCACCATTTGAGCATGCAGGAGACTTCCACGTGTTTCCAGGCTCAAACTCACACAACTCATAATGTGTGCTGCTAATTTCAGCGTGTCCAGGACCAAATCAAATACTTGGGCACCCAGTTGTGTGGGTTGTATATATCTGTATACTCACATCTACTGTGTGTCCAAGGATGGAAGGAATGGGCCTGTGGCAGGGGTCTTGCTGGTACCCCTAAGCTCTGGTTGAGGAGGCCCACGACCCATGAAGCCATGGAGAAAGGACGAGGGAAGGAGGCAGTGCTTTCACACACAAGAGCATACAGTGATGGGGGCAGAGGGGCCACAGGGCCTGGGAAGGACCAGTCCNATTTCCCCTCCTTTTATTTTAATTAAGACATTCTCATCTTGCTTCTATTCAGATTTTGTGGACGTCTGTGTGTGTGTGTGTGTGTGTGTGTGTGTGTGTCTGTGTCTGTGTGTGACTGCTCTGTTCCTGTCTCTTATACACATCTAGATGTGTATAAGAGACAGGTCCATGTGGTGTCCCCAGAGCCCCATTGTTCAGACGTCTGCCACACCGGGAAGTGCGGCCTTCTCTGTGTGCAGAAGGGGGACAGCCACCACCAACACAGGGGGCTGCAGCTTCACCCCTGAACACACAGGTGACTCAGTGCAGTGGAGATTAGCTTGCTTGGGGCGGGCAGTGGGGAACAGGGTGACCCCGCCCTCCCCAGCCTTCTACCTCTCCCTTAGCCCCCAGCAGCGGAAGTGAAGAGGGGAGCAGTGATCAGAGGAGAAAACAAGGCTGCTTCCAGGGTCAGCTTCCAGGATTCCCCACACACAACCCAGCAGGTCTATGTGTTTCAGGGGGGGAAGACGCGGTACCAGCCAACAATATGATGAGCATATTCCCCAGAGTGAGAGCTTTCAGGAAGTGAGCACGACTTACACATCAGGGGCCCGGATGGAGTGACAGTGAGGGGCGCTCCAGCAGCGGGGGAGGCTGCGGACAGGGCACAGGTCTCAGCAGCTGCAAGGTTACAAAATCACTGAGACGCCTCAGATAAACTGCTCACACAGACAAGGAGGGGACAAGGGAAACACAGCTGAAGGCCAGAAAACAGGAGTACAGGCACGCTTTAGTTTCTTCTTTTCAAATTAAATTCTACAAGTACTCTATATTCATTTCTTACTATGCCTGTGATTTTTAAGCTGTTATGTAAAAAATACAGTTCATGTTGATGTATGGCAAAACCAATATAATAATGTAAAGTAACTAACCTCCAATTAAAATAAATAAATTTATATTAAAAAACATTAAAAATGAAAAAAAAAAACACAGTTGCTTAAATACAGGAAAAAATGCTATCATTACTGCTCTCCTAAATGTTAATATGGACCAAAAAGNGGGGAAGCTACAGGGAGACAAATTTCAGGCCAGAACAAGAAAGAAGGTCTGAAAAGTCAGATCTGATAAGACAGAAGTGACTTCAAGAAGAAGTGAGAAGGGAACAGAGCATAACTGGTTACCTGGAGATGGTGTACTAGAAGGGCTTCAAGCCTCAGATAGGGTTGGTTCCTTCCAACTTTGGCACCTTGTGAAAGACAAACAACTCTTTCCTCTCTGCTTGTATATTGTCTTGGACTCTCACTTCATTCCCTTGTCCCAAGTTCCATTTAAGCTTTTGTAGTCAAATTGAATCAGAATACAGTTGGGGCCAGGCCCAGGTGAATGTGAGAGTGAAATGTGTCTCTGAATGTTGAACGCGGACTGTGCATTTAAAGTTTCATAGAGGGAACTTTTTAAATGTCTGCTAAAAAAAAATGGTACATTAAAGCCATTTGGTTTTCTTTTGTAATCTAAAACGATTTTATCTTAATAGTAAAAACGTTGTCCTGCAAAGTTAGAAATGACAAATGCAAGTTGTATTTGAAAAACCTAGCTTCCTAACTTAGCTCAGCCTTTTATTTTCTTCAAGACCATGAACTGAACCTCAGTTTTCTCAATGGCAAAATGGGAATAACAGCAGTTTCTTTCACAAAGTTGCAATGAGGGTAAAGGAATACTATAGTGTGCTTGGTGCATAATAAAGTGTGGTATAGATATAGTTAGTTATGTGAGAAAACTTGCTAAGTGAGTCCTTCTTGAAAGATTTTGTTGCAAAAGATTATGTTTTCTTCCTCATCATATTGCTATTTCACACTTTCTTTGTTCAGTGTCTGGTGTTGATTTTTATTCATCTCTGCATTTATCTCTAATATTGAATAAATGGCCGTATGTATGTGTGGGGAAATGAACAAGATGGTGTCAATCAGGCTGTTTGTCCCCACACTATCATACTCTTTCACCCCATGTTCTGTAAATATTGACTTTGCACAGTTGTGTAAAAGCTGAGATTTCTTATGGCACTATGCATGCACATCACAAGGTACTTGCTTGGTTATGGGCTACTTTGTGTGGTACACCTGTATGAGCTTCACCATGAAAACCTTGGCTGCTGCTGCACTGGGGCTACACTGGAGTGATACCATGGTTATATGAGGTTATGTTATGGCTACATTATGGCATCCAGTCCCATCACTTCATGGCAAATAGATGGGGAAACAATAAAAACAGTGACAGACTCTCTTTTCTTGGGCTCCAAAATCACTGCAGATGGTGGTTGCAGCCATGAAATTAAAAGACCCTTGCTCCTTAGAAGAAAAGCTATGTCCAACATAGACAGCATATTAAAAAGCAGAGACATTAATTTGCCAACAAAGGTCCATCTAGTCAAGGCTATGGTTTTTCCAGTAGTCATGTATGGATGTGAGAAGTGGACCATGAAGAAGGCTGAGCACCAAAGAATTGATGGTTTTGAACTGTGGTGTTGGAAAAGATTCTTGCAAGTCCCTTGGACTGCAAGAAGATCAAACCAGTAAATCCTAAAGGAAATCAGTTCTGAATATTCACTGGAGGGACTGATGCTGAAGCTCCAATACTTTGGTCACATAATGCAAAGAATTACCTCACTGGAAAAGACTCTGATGCTGGGAAAGACTGAAGGCAGGAGGAGAAGGGGATAACAGAGGATGAGATGTTTGTATGGCATCAGTGACTCAATGGACATGAGTTTGAGTAAACTCTGGGAGTTAGTGATGGACAGGGAGGCCTGGTGTGCTGCAGTCCATGGGGTCACAAAGAGTCAGACACAACTGAGTAATTGAATTGAACTGATGGCTATATTATGGTTATGTTATGGGTGCTGCTACTGCTGCTGTGTCAGCCAGGAGAGAGGCTGTGTTATGGCTACCATGCCAGCCAGGAGAGAATAAATGTGCCTGTAATTCCTACAACTCCTCGAATCTTCTTCCAGCCACTTAGCTCATGTCTTGCCTACAATGGGTTCAGTGAACAGTGTGACAGACAATTGGTATCATGAACAGGATGATCAGCAATACAATATGAATCTAAGAATCGCAGGTGCTTCCACAGATTGTCTCAATTTATGCAACCATCCCATATGAGAATTTTAATTTCTACAATTAAGTTTCCTTATCTATGAAATAAAGATATAATCCCCAACTTGCATGTCTGCCATAAGGACCAGGTGAGATGGTTCTAGACACAAAACAGCCACTCAATAAATACTAGTTCTCATGATGGCTATTTTCCTTTTACCCATCTATGTTCACTCCCATTCTTCTGCACACTTTCCTGCGCCTTGAAAAACTGACAAATATGTACTAGGTCAACTGAACTCCCTTGACTTTTGGCTTCTTTTAAGAGTCATTGTGCTGTGCTTAGTTGCTCAGTCACGTATGAATCTTTGTAACCCCATGGACTGTAGCCCACCAGGCTCCTCTCTCCAAGGGAATTCTCCAGGCAAGAATAATGGAGTGAGTTGTCATGCCTTCCTCCAGGAGATCTTCCCAACCCAGCAACTGAACCCAGGTCTCCTGCACTGTATGCAGATTCTTTAACATCTGAGCCACCAGGGAAGCCCATAATACTGGAGTGGGTAATCTATCCCTTCTCCAGGGGATCTTCCCAACCTAGGAATTGAACGAGGATCTCTTGCATTGCAGGCAGATTCTTTACCAGCTGAGCTACCAGGGAAACCCTAGGAGTCATTAATAGGAGACAATAGTAGAAGGGTGGGAGGATAGAGAAGTCATCTTTATTCCTTCAGTTTTCTCCTTGCCAGGCTGCAGGTTGGCCGTGATTACATACATCTAACAAAGACACAGCTCTATGGGATGGCCCTTTTTCATAGTTTTTCTCTCCCCCTCCCCATCTATTTCTGACTTTCTTTCATTTTGTGTGTGTGTGTGTGTGTGTGTGTGTGTGTTCCTCTAGAAGTAGTGAAACCAACCAGCTGTCTCTAGGCCCAGAGTGTTTCACCATTCCTAATTGCTTCTCTTTACCCTGCTCACAACTTTGTAAACAGAACTTCCACTAAACTCTCCTCAGTTACCCAGTTTGAGTGAGCCGTCTGCATCTTTCATCTCCATATTTTAAATAAGAAAAGCTGAGGCTCATAAAGGTGATCTAACTGGCCCAGATTCATAAAGATTCACCCTTGTGGTGCAAAATGGCTCACATTAACAAATAAGAATCTAGTGTTTCAGGAGGACTGGTAGATTTAAGTCTTGTAACTGTCTGCCTGTTTATTCAGCTCATAACAAAACTGACTATTGACACAGAGGGAGACATTTACTCGGGACTTCTAAAAGTCTTATAAAGAGACTATTTGCTTTGTAAAAGTTGTCACCTCTAAGGAAGTTTAATGAAATGGAAAATGGGACTTAGAATTGTTTCAAAATTCAGCCTGAGAAAAACAAAGATGAGAGAGGGATTTGGTATTAGGCTTCTTCCCTGGTGGGGCAGCTAATAAAAAATCTGTCTGCAATGCAGGAGACCTGGATTCAATCCCTGGGTTGGGAAGATCCCCTGGAGAAGGAAACAACTCACTCCAGTATTCTGGCTTGGAGAATTCCGTGGACTACATAGTTCATGGGATCACAAAGAGCTGGATACAACTGAGTGGCTTTCATTTCACTTACAATATAATGAGATCATTATGATAAAGGCAAGTTGTATCTCTCCACTGATTTTCAATGAAAAGTGAAGGTGACATACCTTGATATATAGCAAAGCATATTAAAATTTTACATAAAGCAGAACCTTTTCTTCAGTGCCAGTGGCTAATGGCAATGTTATAATTATAGTAACTTTCATATACTGTTTACTAAGTGCCTGGTCCGCCTAGTCAAGGCTATGGTTTTTCCTGTGGTCATGTATGGATGTGAAAGTTGGACTGTGAAGAAAGCTGAGCGCNTCACTGCAATGCCTGTCTCTTATACACATCTGCAAAACCAATATAATAATGTAAAGTAACTAACCTCCAATTAAAATAAATAAATTTATATTAAAAAACATTAAAAATGAAAAAAAAAAAAACACAGTTGCTTAAATACAGGAAAAAATGCTATCATTACTGCTCTCCTAAATGTTAATATGGACCAAAAAGATCACTCATTTTACCTGGTTATGATAAAAGCTGTACAACAAATAAAATGCTGTCCTTCAAGTTTATATATTCAATATCTCACATTAACTACTAAATTTTATCCAGCAGTTCACTTTGCTACTTGTAATACTGAAATAGACAGAAGTGGAGAAATTATAATTATGGAATAAATAAAATTTCCACCAAGTTACTCCATATAGAATGGGGCTTAGAAACTTGGGAAGAACCGCAGACCTAATTCCACGTGTTGGCATGACTCACGGATTGGCCCTGAAATGATGGGCACACCCATCGCCCTGTACGATGTCTCAGAGTAAATGGAGACACAGCCTTAATTGGAATGATGGCTTGTCTCTCCCTTAATGGACAGCAATTATCATGTTAATGGTGCCAAGAGGCATCTAACAAAACATTTTTATTGTAATTTTAATGGCACAGCATACAAGTATGACATTTTCTTTCCTCTTTGGCATTTCCCTCTCCCATTCTTTATTGGAGGGGGTTGGTGATACGGACTCGTGAGTTTAGGGTTATAGGATTGTATTCACATTGTGGATAAACTAGGTCTGTCTGTGGTTAAGCACAATATGACTTTGCCAAATAAGAAAAACACAGCTATTTTTTCCTATACTGATAAACTAATCTTTCAAGAAAGTATGGAAGGAATTTCCCAGTTACTTTGACTTTAACATAGTTGAGTCTTAAGAACATGGCTGCATGGGGGAATGTCTGGAGCCCCAGTGAGTCTATAAATTCCACTGTATTTCAATGTAATCATTCTTTTTTTTTTTTTTGCCATGTATATGTTTGTGTGCATTGAGAAATATTATTTTGAGAAAGAACTCATAGACTTTACTAGAACAGCCAAGTTCACAGCACAAAATGGTTCATAGTGCTTCTAAACAGACATTCAAAAAATATCCTTATTTCCCCTCCTTTTATTTTAATTAAGACATTCTCATCTTGCTTCTATTCAGATTTTGTGGACGTGTGTGTGTGTGTGTGTGTCTGTGTGTCTGTGTGTGACTGCTCTGTTCAGAGCTCTTGTGCATTTCCTCTTGTAATCTTTTTCCAAAAGATCAAAGTGGACTTTCATGAAATCCCCATTACAATAAGATCTGTTCTGGCACATGGGCACCCCTGAGCATGCTGGGGTGTGGCTGGGGGGTGGGGAGAGCACATGTTTAGAAGCCAGTGGAACTGGCCTCAAAGCCCAGCTCCTACACACAATTTCGCAGTGAGAACTTGGGAAAGACATTTGATCTCCTGAGCTGCAGTTCTCATTCGTAAATGCTCACAGTGTTTGCATGACATACCTGGCATACCACTCACCATGAACCTACTTCCAGGTATATTACAGGGGGAAAAATTCACTGGTGTCAAAATTACACTTGAGGCTATATTTAACCTAACGTGTGAAAATGCTTAATTCACACATTTTCTGCATGAGTAATTGACATGTAAACAATTCTAGGGATGCTTTTTATTAGTTTGAGACTTGGATCTGAAGTTTACTTCCAAAATGTGTGGCTGTTTTAATGTAGACAGGCAGCATTTTACAGTGGAAAGGAAAATGGAAATGGGGTTGTTTTGAGTAGATAAGTTGTATGACTCTACTGAATCTTTGATTCCTGAAAAATATCAAATTAAAATGGCAAATAGGAATATGTTCAGAAAGGTCAACTGTCATTCAAATATCCCTTACCCTCAGTAGTATATCTTCACTACTACACCACAAGCTACTGGAGGAGAGAGAATTCAGTTCACCTTGCTTCATCTGCAGAGCCCCAAACTGTCCTTGGAATAAATCAGTTATTCAGTCCATGTTCAATGCACGAGGTGAGACAGGGAAGTTTGGGATGAATGTTACTGCTTCAGTGCTATTTCTAGGGATCACATCCTTTGAGCTGAAAATATTTTCAAAACTTCAAGACTCAAGTACCACACTCAGTTTGGATGGAAAATTGGATGAGTTTTTATAAGTCTGCACTAAAGAACAAAAACAAATTTCTTCTTTATAGTGACTTACTTGAGAAAAATTTATGTACTCAACACCAGATAAGACAAACTTTATGACCAAGGAATGGCTACTCAACCAATATGGGGAAAAATGAGCTGAATGAAAAATGGTGACAATGCAAATTTCAAGGGCTGTGGACATAATGAAAATTGCCTTGATCTGTGGTTGCCAAGGCTGGGGGGCACAGGTGGGGGCAGAGGGTGGATTGGGAATTTGGAAACAGGAGATGCAAACTATTATAAAGCAAGGTGCCACTGTATAGCAGAGGGAACTATATTTAATATCCTATGATAAACTAATGAAAAAGAATGTGTGTGTATATGTGTGTATGTATATATAGCTGAATCACTTTTCTATACAGCAGAAATTAACACAACACTGTAAATCAACTGTTTAAAAAAAAAAAAGAAAACTGATTTGTCATGAAATCTTGAACAATAAATCTGTGTACCCAAAAATCATTATAACTTTTTTCTGATAATAGCTTATTATGAGTTATAACATCAACTCTAGTGTTCTTGCCTGGAGAATCTCAGGGATGCGGGAGCCTGGTGAGCTGCTGTCTATGGGGTCATACAGAGTCAGACATGACTGAAGCAAGTTAGCAGCAGCAACATATCTCAGTGAGTTTTGCTTCCTTTATTGTCATGTGAAATAGCAAATGTTGCTCTTTAACTACCTGAACAAAATGGAATTTAACACTATACTTATTATGCCAAAACTCTGGCTATAATTCCAGAAGAATTCCTCCACTTAATCTATGCATAATAATTCCCTTCTGATCACAATGCATGACATTTTGGTTTGCTCTGGTCATAGTAACATGCAATAAAAGCACTAAATTTTTTAAAGTGCATGATTAAAAAACACAGGGAAATCAACGCAAACTGGAATCAAAAGGAAAATCCGGTATATCTGGAGAAAACTGTAATTTGAAAAGATACATGCACCCCAATGTTCATAGCAGCACTATTAACAATAGCCAAGTCATGGAAGCAGCCACTGACCGATGGACGGATGAAGAAGATGTGGTACATATACACAATGGAATATCACTTACCCATAAAAAGAATGAAATTTCATGTCATTTGCTGCAACATGGATGGACATGGATACTAAGTGAAGTCTGACAGAGAAAGACAAGTATCATATGATATCACTTAACTGTGGAATCTAAGACATGATGCAAATGAATTTATTTACAAAATAGAAAGACTCAGACATAGAGATAAAAGAAAAACTTATGGCTACAAAAGGGGAAGAGAGGAGGAATACATTAGCAGTTTGGGATTAACTGTGCTACCACGTAGCACAAGGAACTATATCCAATATCCTGTAATGAATCATAATGAAAATAATATTTAAAAATGTGTTTGTATATATATGTATATAATTCTGAACTCTGAATATTCATTGTAAGGACTGATTCTAAAGCTCCACTATTTTGAACACCTGATGCAAAGAGCCAACTCATTGGAAAAGCTCCTGATGCTGGGAAAGACTGAAGGCAAGATGAGAAGGGAGTGTCAGAGGAAAGAATCTCTAACTCAATGGACATGAATTTTAGCAAATTTCAGGAGATAGTGGAGTACAGAAGATCTTAGCATGCTGCAGCCCATGAGGTCACAAAGAGTTGGACACAACTTAGCCATTGAACAACAATAAACTACATATATAATTTATACACACACACACACACATATATATATGAATGGGATCACTTTGCTGTACATCTGAACCTGAAGCTAACACAACACTGTAAATTAACCATACTTCAACAACAACAACAAAAACTGTTATATAAGGTGAAGTTTGGCTCAGAGGTTAAAACATCTGCATGCAATGCAGGAGACCTGGGTTCGATCCCTGTGTCGGGAAGATTCCCTGGAGAAGGAAATGGCAACCCACTTGAAGCAACCTAGATGTCCATTGACAGATGAATGGATAAAGAAGTTGTGGTACATATATACAATGGAATATTCCTCAGCCATAAAAAGGAACACATTTGAGTCAGTTCTAACAAGGTAGATGAACCTAGAGTCTATTATACAGAGGGAAGTACATCAAGAAGAGAAAAATACATTAATGCATATATACAGAATCTAGCAAGATGCTATTGATGCACCTGTTGGGCAGGGGAAGACAATGGGATGAAAGGAGAGAGTAGCATGGAAACATATATATTACCATATGTAATTTGGTGATTTGCTATATGACTCAGTGAGCTCAAACTGGGGCTCTGTGACAACCTAGAGGGATGGGATGGGATGAGAAGTGGGAGGGAAGTTCAAGAGGGAGGAGACATGTATGTACTTATGGCTGATTGATGTTGATGTATGGCAAGAACCATACAATATTGTAAACCAAAAATGGTTCGAATAAAAAATAATTTTTTTCAATTTAGAAAAAGGTGAAGCTTTATTAAAGATATTTGGATTCCCATTTTTTCTAATTCCCATACATAAATTTTGGGAAATCATTATTTTTTATTCATAATGTTTTCTTTTCACACCTGTAGGCTCACTGCATCAGATTCTGATATCCTGCAATCAGAGAAAGACTAATTCAAACCTTGCCCACCAGCTTCTACTGGAGGACCCTGGACCAGTGACTAATTTCTCTCAGTGTAAGTGACTCCACATATAAATAACCATCTTTTACAATTTATCATTGATCCAAGGATGAAGAGAAGTTACATGTTCAGGATGTGTGATCCAATATCTGACACAAGATAAACACACAAACAAAAATGTGGAATACTGTAAGTAACAACTGTAGAATAAACTGAAAGACAAAATACAAATGAGCCCTAATGAGCCCTTTACCATACTTTTCATTCCCATCATTTTCTCAAATTTTACATATATATATATATATATATATATATATATATATATATAATTGAAGGGCAAAGAAAGAAAAATAAACATTAGCACATACACAGAAATTTCAACATCTCTCCAGGGTGGTTTATGGACCCAACCTCCACTATGGCCAGTGGTCAAGCCTTTGAGGGCTTCCTGCAGAAAGCCTCACAGTTGTGCCTAATTGTCAGACATGACCATAACACATGGGCATCATGGGGAGAATGACACATCTATTTGCCTTGCTTGGTAGCATTTATTTAAGCCAAACATAAAAACCGTGGGACAGATGAAACCTTAATTTACATCTAGGTGATTGTACTCTGCAAAAGGAGTAATGAGGACATTTGAATGCCCAGCTCCTGTTGGTGAAGCCTTCTAATGCTGGCTCTCAATTTAAGTGCAAAGCCTTTTTCTCTCTCTCTCTCTCTGCAGAAAACATTTCGATCAGGCTTTTCTAGGGCTGGTGGGTTGACCAGCTGTCTTAGTTGGCATTATTACTTCTATAATGACACAGCAAAAGGAGATGGAACTGCTCCATGAATGATGTCTTTTCTTCACAATATATAATAGTTGGGTTTTTATTCATTTTACTGAATGTGCTTTAGAAAATGAAGCATCTGCCTGTTTGCTTTTCAAGAGCTCAGTGACAATATGGCATTTTTAATGCCTTACTCTTTCTGCATTTTTTTCTCCTTTCTGTATTTCATCCTTAAGTTTTGTCAGTAGAAGAATGGAGAGGTTAAGGAAATATGTAAAATTTTTTATGGAATGAGCTATAGCTAGCTCTGAACATGGAAATAAGGGTGGCAGGAAGCAGAGGTCTGAAGACTTAAATCAGGGCCATAATATTTATGCTTCAGTTTCGTCTTCAGTCATTTGTAAAGATGGGCTAGGACAGACAGACAAAGAACATACACAGATACATGCTACTGTGAAATAAATTTTCAAAGGGTCTGCTAATACTTGAAACCTAATTAAAATTCACTGACAAGGAACTTTATATGTGTGGTATATCTGAACAACCCCAATTCCAAAACAGTCTTTGAGAACAGTACCATCCTCTCAAACCTGATGTCAATTCGTGCAGTGATAAGAACTTAGTTCTTAAGTTTTTGTTTTTGATTTCCAAGAATTAGAATTTTTTCCAGTTACAAGTTAGCAAACTAATAGAACATAATCTAATAATCTCTTTAAAAATTTTGACAGATATATATCCCACAATCTAACTCTATCATCACTTCCCTCAAGAATACCTGAGCTTGTCAGCTATTTGAGATTGTAAGATGAACCCTATTTAACTTTCCATAATACATTACACCACTTTTTAGAATGTAGTGGGAGTTTTTAAACTGCTTATATTCTGTAACTACAGGAAGATTCAATCTGACTGGCTAAATCACTTGATAAATACACATGTAGGGAGAAGGCATATAAGAAGAAACCCAAGCTATTTTATAAAAATTCCTTTCTTGTTTATGATAACAAAAGTGATGTGCCTCTGATTTTTTTTCAAGACAATAATGTTAATATATAGTTTACTAGCAAATATCCTGAGATATGTTTAAAAACAAACATGGTTTGACATATACACTTTAATCTCAACTCTTGTGTATGAACTGTTCCTCAATAGACTATTTGGGGAAGAAATTCCTGATTTAAATGATCTCATATCACATTTCTCTTTGGCTAAATCCTAGGTTAAAAAATATTCATAACAACATACTTTTCCTGCTCATCTTTTGTTTTAATAAAAAAATAAGCCTTTAGTAATAAGTATAAAAAATGAGTACTTCTAGTACTCTGTGTATTCTTAGTTACTCAAATACCTTAGAGGAAGGGTTAAGGGATTAAGATAAATCCCATTAAGCAAATTGGTTTAGCAGTGATGCTCTCTCTGGCTTGTGCTTTATCCTCTTGTACTGTCACAAAACTTACATTATTTGTTTTTTATGTGCCCGGCTGTTCAGTTGCTTAGTCATGTCTCACTCTTTGTGACTCTTCTTTCCATGGATTCTCCAGGCAAGAATACTGGAGTGGGTTGCCATTTCCTTCTCCAAGGGATCTTCTCAACCCAAGGATCGCACCTACAGCTTCTGCACTGGCAGGTGGATTCTTTACCACCTGAGCCACTTGGGAAACCCCAATGTGCCAGGTTATTTGCTTATAAAAAAATGACAAGTCATTTTTTTTTAATAACTCCATCAACCCAATTGAGCTCTCCAACAACCTAGTCGAGCTAATCATTTTTATCCCATTTTATGGAGGAGGAAATTGGCAATGAGAATTTAAAGAAATTTCCAAGTGACAGGGCCTGTCATGGTGGGGAGATGATCTAAACAGGAATGGACCCAGTCTGAAACACATGCATGGGACCAGGGCATGTTGCTAATGGCTGCTGTGACTCATTTAAGAGATGCTATCACTATATTTAAAATACGTAATCACCAAGGACCTACTGTACAGCCCAGTGAAATCTGTTCACTATTCTGTAATAACCTAAATGGGAAAAGAGCTTGAGAAAGAATAGATATATGTAGATGTACAACTGCATCACTTTGCTGTACAAACGAACCAATATTGTAAATCAACTATGGTCCAACATCAGTCCAATATTAAAAAAAAAAAAAAGATTAAAAATAAAAAGAAATACTAAAAAGTTCCTTTCGCCAAATAACATATATTTAGGTTGGCTCATTGGTCACTGTGATATGAACAGATATTCTGGCCAGGAAGGAATAAATGCCTGTATTAGATACTTTCTTAGGTATAAACTGGTGATTCATTATTGACAGCAGATTCTGACAAATAAAAATACAAAGACAGCAGATGAACTTTCTCTAATATCACCAGCTCTAGAAAGTAAGTCCTGAATCTTTCTGTAGGAAGATTTTTTCTGATTCTTTGGTTACTTACTGCTTTCTTTCCCCCAAGTTTCCATTCTCATGGACAGTCTACATATGACATTTTTATTTTCTGTTCTTTGAAGAATATACAGTTCTCCCCATACTGGCTGTCAGTCTTTTCTGGATCTGTGCCCATTCTCTCCAAAGTGAAGGACAGAAAGGTGAGTGCATAGGGCAAGCAACTCAGGGATAGAGGGAGAGCTCCAGCCAGCTTTCCCCGCTGTTATTTGTATCACAAGCAAATATATTCAGAAAAAGTAGGATTTCAAAAAAATTTTTAGGAGAAAATTGCGATTTAAAACAAATGAGGATTGGGTACTTGTATGGTGTTCCAGTTCTTAGGAGTTCAGATTGATATGTGATTGCAGAAGCAAATTACTTGACTATCAAATTATCTCCCCAAATTCCAAAAAACTAAATTTTACAGATTCAAAGAAATTGCCCTCTTCTCTGTAAAGATGCAAGGAACAAAATTTTATATCAATATAGGACAAAACATACATTTATAAAATTAGCACCATTTTAAAATGCTTTCCTGGACATTATCATATATATCTTTTTCAAGCACGTATAAATATCTTTCAGATTCTTCACATTGGGATGAGGTAGATTATTAATCCAAGATCATTAAAGTGTTTTCTAATTTTTTAAATGATCTTAAAAATTCTACAGTTGGTAAATAAAATTTATATATGAGATGATAAATATAAAGCTAGAAGATAAGGTATATATAAAATGAATGTGAATAATAAACAAAAATTGTAAGATTTACTGTTACTCTCAAGTGACACAATTAAACTACATAATTATGGCTTATCTAAAACCATGGTGACATTAATTAGCTGGGATTAGCAATTATCTGACTAGAAGGAAGGTGAATTTAACAATTTAGATATTTTTCACACATTTAAAGAAGATCTTTCAAAGTAACATTTCCTCTTCAATCAACACTTTTGCAGTTATTTAAGAAACTGCACTTTATCTACAATTTAAATTAGTTGATTTTGTTTTTTTTTATTCATTTAAAACTGTTGTCTAGCCATCTAGCCATTAATATTTCTTAAATGTAAAATCATTAAACAATATTTTCATTCTGAGTAGGCTTTTTTTTGGCATAGTGTTACATAAATTACTAGGCATTTATATGTTGGTCTTAAATGAAATCTCAGTTTTACAATGAATGTATTAATCAAAAATTAGTAGAGATAATGTAACATTTCATAATCTTTCTGATTAACCATTAAACTTGATAATGCTAAAAGCTAAAACAATTATGTAACAGATGCAATCTCAGGGCTGGTGATGTTATTTATAATTTGGTTCATATTTGAGAAGCAAGAGGTCAGCAAGGAGCAAGAATCACAATTATGTTCATATTAATTAATATTTCCATTCCTAGGGCTTTATCTTTTGATGATATTTATTATAGCATGAAATATTTAAGCAGATAAAAGTAAAATCTAGTATTTCAATAGAAGAACAGTTAAACGTACAATAGTATAGTGAGGCAATTGAGTTTTGTTCATACTTAAAAACATAAAACAAATTTTATTATCTATTTAGTATAATGTCAGAATACAAAAAGCCTATTCACATTATGATTTCATTGAAGCAAAACATCTATACGTATGGGTGGAGACTTTCAACTAACAGAAATGAAAAAAGATACAGCAACAAGGCTAAGATATGTTTTCTTCCTTTCAAAAGTAAATGCTTTTCTTACAAAGGCTTTTGTAGTCAAATCCACGTAAGACAAGAAGNTGAACTTTCTCTAATATCACCAGCTCTAGAAAGTAAGTCCTGAATCTTTCTGTAGGAAGATTTTTTCTGATTCTTTGGTTACTTACTGCTTTCTTTCCCCCAAGTTTCCATTCTCATGGACAGTCTACATATGACATTTTTATTTTCTGTTCTTTGAAGAATATACAGTTCTCCCCATACTGGCTGTCAGTCTTTTCTGGATCTGTGCCCATTCTCTCCAAAGTGAAGGACAGAAAGGTGAGTGCATAGGGCAAGCAACTCAGGGATAGAGGGAGAGCTCCAGCCAGCTTTCCCCGCTGTTATTTGTATCACAAGCAAATATATTCAGAAAAAGTAGGATTTCAAAAAAATTTTTAGGAGAAAAATGCGATTTAAAACAAATGAGGATTGGGTACTTGTATGGTGTTCCAGTTCTTAGGAGTTCAGATTGATATGTGATTGCAGAAGCAAATTACTTGACTATCAAATTATCTCCCCAAATTCCAAAAAACTAAATTTTACAGATTCAAAGAAATTGCCCTCTTCTCTGTAAAGATGCAAGGAACAAAATTTTATATCAATATAGGACAAAACATACATTTATAAAATTAGCACCATTTTAAAATGCTTTCCTGGACATTATCATATATATCTTTTTCAAGCACGTATAAATATCTTTCAGATTCTTCACATTGGGATGAGGTAGATTATTAATCCAAGATCATTAAAGTGTTTTCTAATTTTTTAAATGATCTTAAAAATTCTACAGTTGGTAAATAAAATTTATATATGAGATGATAAATATAAAGCTAGAAGATAAGGTATATATAAAATGAATGTGAATAATAAACAAAAATTGTAAGATTTACTGTTACTCTCAAGTGACACAATTAAACTACATAATTATGGCTTATCTAAAACCATGGTGACATTAATTAGCTGGGATTAGCAATTATCTGACTAGAAGGAAGGTGAATTTAACAATTTAGATATTTTTCACACATTTAAAGAAGATCTTTCAAAGTAACATTTCCTCTTCAATCAACACTTTTGCAGTTATTTAAGAAACTGCACTTTATCTACAATTTAAATTAGTTGATTTTTTTTTAATTCATTTAAAACTGTTGTCTAGCCATCTAGCCATTAATATTTCTTAAATGTAAAATCATTAAACAATATTTTCATTCTGAGTAGGCTTTTTTTTGGCATAGTGTTACATAAATTACTAGGCATTTATATGTTGGTCTTAAATGAAATCTCAGTTTTACAATGAATGTATTAATCAAAAATTAGTAGAGATAATGTAACATTTCATAATCTTTCTGATTAACCATTAAACTTGATAATGCTAAAAGCTAAAACAATTATGTAACAGATGCAATCTCAGGGCTGGTGATGTTATTTATAATTTGGTTCATATTTGAGAAGCAAGAGGTCAGCAAGGAGCAAGAATCACAATTATGTTCATATTAATTAATATTTCCATTCCTAGGGCTTTATCTTTTGATGATATTTATTATAGCATGAAATATTTAAGCAGATAAAAGTAAAATCTAGTATTTCAATAGAAGAACAGTTAAACGTACAATAGTATAGTGAGGCAATTGAGTTTTGTTCATACTTAAAAACATAAAACAAATTTTATTATCTATTTAGTATAATGTCAGAATACAAAAAGCCTATTCACATTATGATTTCATTGAAGCAAAACATCTATACGTATGGGTGGAGACTTTCAACTAACAGAAATGAAAAAAGATACAGCAACAAGGCTAAGATATGTTTTCTTCCTTTCAAAAGTAAATGCTTTTCTTACAAAGGCTTTTGTAGTCAAATCCACGTAAGACAAGAAGAAGGTGGAGGTGGGGGAAGAAAAGGCAAAAAGATAGGAGAGAATTAGGTCTTATTTGAATCCTTTCCAGAAAATCAGTCCTCCAAGGAATTAAGTTGCTAGCTCTTAAAATTACCTTGTTATTAAAACTCTATTATACTTTTTCTAGAAGATACTGTGGCTGCTGACAGTTAATAATTGATGTTTCTATCCATTTGCTTCTGCAGTTTATTAATCCAAGATGAACCCTGAGAGCAGGTTATTTTTTTCTTTTTTTTAACCTTCAACATTACACTGATTTGACTTGTTCTACTTTCTTATACCTGCTGAAAAATAAATTTAAGGAAATGTATGCAATGGCATCCCACCCCAGTACTCTTGCCTGGAAAATCCAATGGACGGAGGAGCCTGGTGGGCTGCAGTCCATGGCGTCGCTAAGAGTCGGACACGACTGAGCGACTTCACTTTCACTTTTCTCTTTCATGCATTGGAGAAGGAAATGGCAACCCACTCCAGTGTTCTTGCCTGGAGAATCCCAGGGACGGGGGAGCCTGGTGGGCTGCCGTCTATGGGGTCGCACAGAGTCGGACACGACTGAAGCGACTTAGCAGCAGCAGCAGCAGCAGCAGCATGTATAGTAACAGAACAGAGTTTATAATGTGGAGCAGAATGACATAAAACCAACTCTGCCAAAGATCATGATGAGTCAAGAAGTGACTAAATATATTCCAAATTGGGGGAAAAAAAAAATACTGGTAGAAATTTTGCACTATGGAGATCGGGGAAGAAAAAAAATCTAGGAATTGTCCTGTTGTTCAGTGGTTAACTTCACCATCCAGGTTGGAGAATTCCAGTAACTTTAAGTATCCCTTCAAAACGCCCAGGGGGTGTGGATTCTCATACTATTGTTTGCTGATGTGCCCTCTAGACTGATGGGTAAACACTTAACAACCCAGCATATATTACAAAGCAGAAAACCGTGAATGAAAACATCTTTATTTGTACACTGTGAACTACCAAGGAACCCAGCCTGCTTGCTTCAGAGTACCCTGACTTCCTGCAACAAGGGCTATCCTGCCTGTCCAGTCTTCAGTCTTGCCCCCCCCTCATCCCCCCGTGGCGTGTAGTGTAAATGCATGCTCAGATTTTCTACCTGAAAAATGAAAATCTTCCCTGGAGCACAAGGTTCCGTCCAGACACAGTTTCACCTCCCTCACATGCCTAAGACTTTCAAAGGGGGAAGTCTCTATATGATGTGAATGAAAGGGCCTCTCTCTGGTGCCCTTTGCTTGGGTCCTATCCTGCTTTGCAGGTTCTTCCCACCCATAAGGCACCTTCTCCCAGTCCTGTCAGTAAAGGGATATTGTAGACAGCAAATATGGCCCCTTTCCTTTAATGCTAGGATCCGTCTCCTTCCTTTACAGCTTTGGGATGAAGTGCAAACCTCTAATGAAGCTGTTCAAGGAACCGCCCAGCCTGCCTCTCATCTCCATGGCCAGTCCTTTCTCATCATTTACCGGCTTGTATTCTCTTCTCCATCCACTAGGGATATTGTAAACAGCAAATATGGCCCCTTTCCTTTAACGCTAGGATCCGTCTCCTTCCTTTACAGCTTTGGGATAAAGTGCAAACCTCTAATGAAGCTGTTCAAGGAACCGCCCAGCCTGCCTCTCATCTCCATGGCCAGTCCTTTCTCATCATTTACCGGCTTGTATTCTCTTCTCCATCCACCCTGAAATGCCTGGATTATCTTCAGATTCAACAAAACAACCCCCAAAATGGGAAGCAGATCTAAGTAGACATTTTTAAAAAGACATACAGAAGGTTAAAAAGCATGTGAAAAGGTGCTCAACATCACTAATTACTAGAGAAATAAATCAAAACTACAATGAGGGGTAACCTCACACCTGTCAGAACTGTCATCACCAAAAACTCGGCAACCAATAAATGCTGGAGAGGGTGTGTGGAGAAGGGAATCCTCCTGTGTTGTTGGTGGGAAGGTAAATTGGGGCAGCCATTATGGAGAACAGGATGAAAGTTCCTTAAAAAGACTTTGCTCATTTTTATACTTCCTTGGGGAGAAGGCATATCCTCTCTCATAGCTTTCAATATCCAGTAATATGATGTGTTAAGCTGGAATTCCTGCTTTGAAAAATAAGAAGTATGATACTGCTGCTGCTGCTAAGTCGCTTCAGTCGTATCTGACTCTGTGCGACCCCATAAATGGCAGCCCACCAGGCTCGCCCGTCCCTGGGATACTCCAGGCAAGAACATGGAGTGGGTTGCCATTTCCTTCACCAGTGCATGAAAGTGAAAAGTGAAAGTGAAGTTGCTCAGTCATGTCTGACTCTTAGCGACCCCATGGACTGCAGCCTACCAGGCTCCTCCACCCATGGGATTTTCCAGGCGGGAACACTGGAGTGGGTTGCCATTTCCTTCTCCAGTGCATGAAAGTGAAAAGTGAAAGTGAAGTTGCTCAGTCATGTCCGACTCAGCCACCCCATGGACTGCAGCCCACCAGGCTCCTCCATCCACGGGATTTTCCAGGCGAGAGTACTGAAGTATGATACTAACTTTCACCAATTCATAGACACTTTTTCTTATTATTTTATTGTGGACTCTTATGAATCTCATTTTAAACAGAAAAGATAAAGCTTTAACTGAACTGTAAACAGTTATTAATAAGCAAGATTTTCCTTCAGTTATTGTCTAGTGTAAATACTTGTTCATCTTCCAATTTTATAAATGTTTAGCTAGAAATGCAAATATCTGGTCAATTTTCTAAAAGGTTTAGTGTAAAATAAATCAATATCTAATTAAATAATATCCCATTCATTTTTTTTTTAGTAGCCCAGAGAAAGTTTATCTGAAGAAAGCTAATTTTCCACTTCAGTTTGCTTGTTTGATTGCATCCTTAATTTATTTGGGTAACTTAAGGCAGTGCAGATCAGGAAATCTTTAACATATTGAATTACTAGAGATCTTTCAAATTCAATTAGTAAACAGCCTAGAGCTTATCTGCAGGGCCTCCAGACCATTACCATTATCAGTTTTGCAAAGGTACATGCACCTAATAAATGTTCCCCAACAATGTTATAGTCCTTGTCCCCAGAGAGTTTTTTCTACATAGATGGTTGATTAAAAAGACTGACTTAGACCTGCTTTAGACACCCCTACAGGGTGTCTCTACAGGGATCTCTACAGGGAAGAAAAAAAATCTACTACAAATCAAAGAAAATTTCTAAAAGTTTCAAAAATTTTTTAAAATATAAATGTACTTCCTTCCTTAAGAAGTCAATATCCGTGCGTAATTGTTAATTATACCCTGAAAAGTTACTTTCTGTTACTTAGGAATTATGTGTTGGCATCACTGAAAATGTTCTAGAAATAATACCCATGTCTTGGCCAACATAATTAAGCATGTCAGATGTTTTAAAAAGCGAAAGAAAATCCAAAATGTTCATACCTTACCCTGCTCCTGTGTTTACCTCACTGTTATGACATAAACTCTGTATATGTATGGCAGATTCACTTTGCTCTTCAGCAGAAACTGATATAGTAGTGTAAAGCGACTGACTACACTGCAGTAATTTTAAAAAGCCTTAAAAATTATGTTGATGTATGGTAGGTATCAACACAATATTGTAAAGCAATTATCCTCCAATTAAAAAGAAGTGATAATAATAAAGAAAATCTTAAAAATTCAAAGATAAATGTATAGTATCACTTATATGTAGAATCTAACATGTGATATAAATGAACTTATTTATGAAACAATCTGTTTTCTTACTCCTGAAAGTGAGTTGAGGACAAAAGACTCAATCTATGGTCACCTTCAGCTTCATAATGTCTACACTGAAAAACAATAGATTCGTCATCGAGCAAGAGATTTGGAGAATCTCTGACTAGGATATAAACCCAACGGGGAGAAACCAGGCAGAGTGTGAATCATATTTCACTCGTGGGTTGCATGCTGACTCTGAGCCAGTGGGGCACTCAGTTCCACTGGAGGTTGACGAGGGTCCCCCACCAGGTCTGCTCATCAGAACCCCCCACACTGAGCCTCACACCCCAGACAGGAACTCTGGGAAGTCTCAAGGGCCCAATACAAAGAAGCCCTTCATGTAGAACGTAAATGATGTTCAAACCCATCTCAAATGCTGTTGGACAGGCCCATGAGAGGGTGATGATGCTCTGGGGTAAAATTTGCTGCTGCATTAATACAGAAACAATATACTCAGTGTCTGGGAATAAAACACTTAGGCCTCCCTACATGCAATTGAAAAGGAACATCAAATGCCAGCTTTCTGTTTTGAATGAGTTTTGCAGATCAAAGCAGGGCTTTTGCTCAGCCCCAGCGATGAGCACAGAAATGCTGTCCCCGCAGCAGTGAGACCCAGGCCCCTGTGTGACTGCTCTGGGTGACAGGGGACACACAGGGGAGACTGCATGTCCGGGGGCTGAGGTGGGGTGGCAGGCCGCAGAGCCAGGAGGCTGGGAGAGGCGAGGACTGTGACCACGTTTACACCCCGGTTTTTGCTCCCGAAGATCAGATGAGCTATGCATAAACTGCTGGAGGTACTACATGGCAGGAGAGGCCGGAAGAGGCCACTTTGATCTGGTGTCAGTTTCAGTGTGAAAGCTCCTTGAGTGTCCTGCCCATCAAACAGAGAAGGTCGGGAGAGATGGGGACACATCTCTTGGGGTCCGGAGCAGCACAGGTGTCATTTAGAATACATCATTTGGGGTTGTCTAATGAAGGATGCCCCCACACCCTGGAAGAAGACAGTGCCATGTTTGGATCTGTTGATAAAGGATTACTCCAAAAACAACGTGCCATTCATCACCCACTGGTACCGGAAGGAGCAACAGTCACTTCCTTTTTTTTTAGCAAATTAATTCAGCTTTTTTGGGAATTTCTTTTTCTCCCTCCACATATTTTGTTGCTGTTGTTCTTCTGCCAGTGGAATGTGATCATTTTGCAAAATATTTCATACATGTGAATATATATACTATCATAAGAACATGGTGTGCCATATTAGTTAGCTAATACGTAATTTCTATCCACAGGACAAAACGAATGGGCATGAAAGTCTGACTGACAACCCTGAGTAGTGCTCACTTAAGAACCACACAGCACAGCGTTTATCATACATTTTCCTTAAGTTAGTGGCACAGATCTTTATCCAGACTTTTTTTTCTTTGGTTTTCAGGCACTTTCTGGTCAACTTACAGGCAACAACTATCTTCACTCACAAGCCAAAAGGTTAAAATATCCACTATTTATTTCTACATAAACTTTTAGAAACCTGTATTTAAGGCATTCTTTACTGAGTATTTATTTAGCATCTATTATGTACCAAATGCTATACTAGGTATGCTACTAAAAGTGTGGAAAATACAGGACCAGTTTATGCTGTCCTGGAGTTAGTGGGGACACGTTAAACAAGTAATTCTCATGTGATCTTTTATTCTATGAGACAAGTACAGATATCACAGCAGCCATATCACTCACCACCTAGACCAGGCCATAGAGTAAAGAATGGATTGGTGGAAAGGTTGGTTGGGAGCTTACTGAACCTAAAACCTAAAGGACGAGGAAGCTGAGAGAAGAATGGGGAGTAGATCAAAGTGCAAGATCATAAACAGAGGAAATAAATTCAAAGCCTATCCCTGGAATGAACCCAGGTATGTATGTTCTTGTTTTGTTTTTCTTGTTATTTCTTTTTTAATATATCTATAAATAGAGCATAAATTTCTTGAAACTAGGTAATACATCTTCCAGAAAATTTCAAATTTTCATTCCACTTTCAAATGAGTGAATGGACACACACATTGTGACTTAGATGACACCATGTGACTCTGGGCCACAGTGTATTGACCAGACAGTGTCATGCAAAGTACTGGAGACAGAGGGGCCAAGGTTCCGAGGACATCATTACTGATGGACAGAAGAGAAAAAGGAGAATGATAAATATGTGACTTACAAAACTCTTCATTTATTCCCTAAATTTCATTCCAGTTTTCTTATTTCTTAGACTCCATTACTTTATTTTGCTGTTTGTTTAATATATCCTTGGGGACTTTCCTGTGGCTCAAATGGTAAAGCATCTGCCTGCAATGCAGGAGACCTGGGTTCGATCCCTGGGTCTGGAAGATGCCCTGAGAAGGGAATGGCAATCCACTCCAGTATTCTTGCCTGGAGAATCCCATGGACAGAGGGGCCTGGTGGGCTACAGCCCATAGGGTCACAAAGAGTTGGACACAACTGAATGATTAACACTACTAATATATCCTTATATGCTACAAAGGTCAATAGATGGTGATTAAACAAATAGACTAAAATGGAAATAAGCACAGTTGTTTTCTAGAATTTTAGAAGAAATTCTCATTACAATTTTGAACAGACATTATGTATAAATGTGTGTCTGTGTACATGTGTGATGTCATTGTGTGCATGCAGTTGTGTGTATATGCACACGTGTATGACATATGTGTTTGTGTATAGCCATGTGTGGATGCACGTATCTTGTGGGCATGTGCATATACGTGAGTGTGTATATGCGCATTCCCATGTTTGTGTGAATGTGTGTGAAAAAAGTGTTAGTCGCTCAATCATGTTTGACTCTTTGTAACCCCATGGACTGTAGCCCACCAGGCTCCTCTGTCCATGGGATTTTCCAGGCAAGAATACTGGANTATCTTGTGGGCATGTGCATATACGTGAGTGTGTATATGCGCATTCCCATGTTTGTGTGAATGTGTGTGAAAAAAGTGTTAGTCGCTCAATCATGTTTGACTCTTTGTAACCCCATGGACTGTAGCCCACCAGGCTCCTCTGTCCATGGGATTTTCCAGGCAAGAATACTGGAGTGGATTGCCATTTCCTGCTCCAGGGAATGTTCCCAACCCAGGGATCGAACCCAGGTCTCCTGCATTGCAGGCAGATTCTTTGCCCACTGAGCCATTGTGAATGTGTGTTTAAGTGTTTGTATATGCAAGTGTGTATATTATATGTGTGTCTTTATGTTAATGCTTGCAGCTGTTGGAAAAGATTGAAGGCAGAAGGTAAAGAGCGTGACAGGGAATGAGATGGTTGGATGGCATCCCTGATTCAATGGACATGAACTTGGGCAAGCTCAGGGAGATGGTGAAGAACAGGGAAGCCTGGTGTGCTGCAGTCCATGGGATCGCGAAGAATTAGACATGACTTGGCAACCAAACAAAAACAATGACAAAATACTATATGTGTATGTTTATGTTAATGCTCATATAGGTATCAGTTCAGTTCAATTCAGCCGCTCAGTCATGTTTCATTCTTTGCGACCCCATGAATCACAGCACGCCAGGCCTCCCTGTCTCCGGATGCCATGATCTTCGTTTTCTGAATGTTGAGCTTTAAGCCAACTTTTTCACTCTCCTTTTTCACTCACGAGCATGCTTATGTACATCTGCACATATCTGTAGATGTGGGTAGGTTTCTGTGTGTGTGTGTACAGAGATCACAGGGAATCTGTATATTCACACATGTGATAAATGTATCACAAATCGTAACCTTAACAGAAACATAAAAAAGACAAGCATAGTTTCAAGAAAAATGGCAACTGCTGGACTTTAACTGCATTCATTCTCTTTCCTCCTCGGTGTCCCAGCTTTGTCTGACTCTGATTTGGTTTAGCTTGTCTTCCAGGCTGGCCGAGGAAGACAGTGCGGCCAGCACAACAACAACTAGGCGTCTGTCCCGACCCTGAATAGAGCTCAGTCCCCAGGGAGCCGGCTCCGGAGGCCCCGAGCATCCCAAACAGGCAGCAACAGGGACCCTGTGTGTGCGGCGGGGCGGCTGGACCCGGCGCCGCCTCTAGGGGGAGCCCTGTTCCCAGGAATCCCTCTCCTGCAGGCTCAGCCCAGAGTCCTTGAACTTTCAAGTGCTCTCTCCCCTACCCACTCCCCCACAGAACATTCACATTTGGCCTTCGGATGTCCACAGCTGGCAGTTTTTTTGAAACTTTTTCATTAAAATCTGAATAATTTATTCAAGCAGAGACACATGTCTGAATTGTTATAATCACAAAAGAGTCAATGCTTCTTGAATATTCTCAACCAAGAAAAGGACTGGAGGGCTCCTGACTCCCCTGAATATACAGAGAGCTCTTCCTGGAGAGAACTCAAGGTCCTCCCTGGTCTCTGACAATTGCAGATCAGCTGCGTTCTCATCCTCAAGTTTCATCCTCAGCTTCATGTGTCCCAGCTTTGTCTGACTCTGATTTGGTTTAGCTTGTCTTCCAGGCTGGCCGAGGAAGACAGTGCGGCCAGCACAACAACAACTAGGCGTCTGTCCCGACCCTGAATAGAGCTCAGTCCCCAGGGAGCCGGCTCCGGAGGCCCCGAGCATCCCAAACAGGCAGCAACAGGGACCCTGTGTGTGCGGCGGGGCGGCTGGACCCGGCGCCGCCTCTAGGGGGAGCCCTGTTCCCAGGAATCCCTCTCCTGCAGGCTCAGCCCAGAGTCCTTGAACTTTCAAGTGCTCTCTCCCCTACCCACTCCCCCACAGAACATTCACATTTGGCCTTCGGATGTCCACAGCTGGCAGTTTTTTTGAAACTTTTTCATTAAAATCTGAATAATTTATTCAAGCAGAGACACATGTCTGAATTGTTATAATCACAAAAGAGTCAATGCTTCTTGAATATTCTCAACCAAGAAAAGGACTGGAGGGCTCCTGACTCCCCTGAATATACAGAGAGCTCTTCCTGGAGAGAACTCAAGGTCCTCCCTGGTCTCTGACAATTGCAGATCAGCTGCGTTCTCATCCTCAAGTTTCATCCTCAGCTTCAGGTTTCATCATCAGCTGCGTTCTCATCCTCATCCTGTACACAGGATATGCAACCATGTGTCAAACACTCATGGAAGTCTGGGTCATGTCCAGATGGGAAAGTAATTAACTTGATGTTTTTTCACTTCAGATTTCTCAGCCTTTAAATGCACACTGGGAATCTTCACAAGTGACAGTTCTTGTTACCCTTTCTTCTTATTTTTTTTTTTTTAATTCATGGTCCATTCTTTCTTAGACTAATTTTTCAAGGAGGGTAGTCCGTAGCTAATGCCATAAAATCAGACGTTAAGACAAGCTAGAGAAGTCATGGGAAAGGAGGGCGTGGAGGAGGCCAGGGTTTGTGGCAGACTGATCGCAGTCAGTTTCTGGCACTGGGGTTTTTCCCCAGACTTGAACTGAGTGCATGCTGCCCATTTCAGTCATACAAAATTGATTTTCTAAACGTACAGCTTGGCTCCAACAGGAAGGAATGTCAATATGCTTTTCCTTGCCACGCAAGGCTTTTCTATAACTATGTACACTCCCCATTTCTGTGTGTGACCCGCACCCACGTGCAGCGTCTTCATCCTTGCCTGCCCCGCCTGCTCTTCCACTGCCAAGGCCCGGCCTTCTGCCTGGAAAGCCCTTTCGCTCCCCAGCACGCCCTCTCCGGGCTCGGCGTGTGCCTGGCCTGCTCTCTCTGCGTCTCGGGTTGATCATAAACGCCACCCGGCCAGGCTTTGACACTGATGTTAGTGACCCACACACCTACAAAAACAGTGTGGATGCGATTCCTTGTTTATAACCTCCCTGGACAAGGGTGCTTCCAGGTATTCACGTTATCCTGTATCTCCCGTGACCCGCAGACTCTTCCACAGAGCACACAGCGGGCGGCGCTGCACGTCTGAGTGGAAGGCGGAGAGAAGAGCTCCCTTCTGTCTGACAGCTGAGTGGGGCAGGAAAAAGCCATTCAGTTTCACTTCTCACTGCCAATCCCCAGAAGTTTTAAAACTTCATCAGAGCACCAGCTCCAAGCATCCAGTATCATGCATTGAAACTGGACTGGCGATTCATTTCATATATGATATTATACATGTTTTGCAAAATCAATACAATATTGTAAAGTAATTAACCTCCAATTAAAATAAATTTATATTTTTTTTTAAAAAGAGAACTCCACCAAAATAAAACATTGCTTGGTTGGAAAAAAAAAAAACAAAAACCTTTATCAGAAAGAAGTCTCTACAGGTGGAACTAGACACAGAATTTAATAGAAATTAATGGTTCAAACCAAGCTCGGGGTCCTAGAACCAGATCAGGTTCACAATCTCCTCTCCTCCACTCCTTCTATACCCAGTCACCATGGCTGAAGCCCCTAACAAAAGCCCGGGGCTCCATGGAGCCCCTTTCACAGCTACTGGTATAAGAAAAGCCCCCATAAGTGACCGTCACTCTACCTGTTAACCTCTGTACTTCTCCAGAAGAGTGACATTCGACACGCTACCACTCCTTCCATAGGGTGCTATCCCGTATCTGTCCCAAATACAGGACACAGGTCTGAACCTTAAAAACTGGGTAGGATAACCAGCCCTAGCCCTGGACCTGGGCCCTTCTTGCCACTTTCCCCCTTGTCTTTCCTCCACCTTGAAGCCTTCACTCTCTTCTGCCACTTTGGCTTTGTTACACTTTCACAAAAGTGATGGCTGCAACGTTGGCCTTCTTCGTTTGCTTGTGTAATACACGTCCCTCAGTCATCTCCTTCACTCCCACAAGTTTAGCTAGAACCTGGCAATGTCCCAGGCACAGAGTCAGGGCTCAGTAAGCACTTACACAGTCTATGGGTCAAAGAGCCTCCTTAGGCAACATCCCTGACTCTAATCCACCTAAACTCTCTGCAGTTCTCCATTTCCATCAGCTTCTGAGATGTTCCTGCAGGATTCTTCACAAGCACAGCAAGTGTGGCTTGCACACTCACGCCGATGTAAAAACATACATGCGGATGCATCGGTCTCACTGTCTGTGGTTGGCTCCAAGCCACAAAACAGTCCGGAGTTTTAAGTGGCTCTCTGTTCATCCCCACAGAGTAGTGTGAACGGAGAATATCACTACACACAAGGCAAGATTTGAACAACGACTCTTTGGTACTGGCTTCACAATTTATCTTGACTTCTCTGGGTGACTTCTCTTCCTGAGGTTAATCTAATATTTTCAATGTCACCAGACAGTCATTATTTTATTCATTCATTTGCTTGTTACCAGATATTTATTGGTAGCCATGTGTCAGTCACTTTTAGTCTAATTGTGGCAAGGATATTAAAACAGAAAAAAGAACAGGAAATAAATGTCAAGTACAAATGACATAACTGATGGAGAATTTCACTAATAGGATAACATAGAAAGGTTTTTAAGTGCAGAATTCTCTGAAACTATTTTCAGAGACTTGAAAGATGAGAATTAGGTTTGCATGAGAAAGATCAGGAAGGAAAAACATTGAGTGCCTGGGAAGCTGAAAGGCTCAGCAGTGGGGAAGAGTCCCTGGATCTAAGAATTAGGAACACCGTGAAAGAGGGGAGTGTTACGGCCGGTCCACACTGAGTCCTCAGTCTGTGGTTAGGATTAGTATATGTCAACGGAAGGCTTTAAAGGTTAGGGATATGATGACATCCCATGTATATTCCTAGAGTACTACTGGGCATGAGGAATGGATACATAGAGATGAGTTAGTAAGGGATCCTAGATTTTTATGGGAAACAATGGTGGCATCTCAGGAGAAAGTCATGGCAGGGACCACTGGTGGTACAGTGGAGATATGGAGGTGAACTGGGGGGAGAGGGAAAGAGAAATGAAGAATTATTTCTGGGTGTTTCTTAAACGGCTCCTCTTCTGAGAAAGTCTGATGGAGGAACAGGTTGAAGGAAACAGGGGCTTGGGGTCACCTAGCAGACATCAGTTCAGCACCCAAGTTCAGGACCAGGATGAGTCAGGGGTGAATGAAAACTGGAGAGAGACCAGGGCTGACTCCTGGGGAAGCAGTGAGCAGGCAACAGTCTCAATAGACGCCTATGAGCCAACAATGCAACTGTGACGATCAGGTTCACAAGCAGCCAGAGATTGCCATGGCCCCTGCCAGGTGCTTCCTGAGCCAGGCTTCCCTGGAAGAGGCTGGTAGTCCTCCAGCTCCGTCCAGCCTGGGGATGGTCACCAAAGGAGTGAGGAAAAGAGGTGGACACACAGAGAACCTTAATGAGCCGAACATCATGTCATGCTTCCAAACTCTAGTCTGTTTTCAGTCTATTCCGCCCCACACATCTTCCAAAGACAACATGGAAAATGGAATTCATCAAAACAGGAGAACCTCCTGCAACAACTGGCATATTGAATACATTCATACACTTCCCACATCTTGCTCATCCAATTAAAATAAATAAATTTATATTAAAAAAATAAAGATCATACATCATCAGAAAAAAAACTGCTTCAGAGGCATAACAAAGCCCATCTCCATGAGGATGGAGAGAAAAGGAGACGCATTGACAGAACATCTTACAAATCACAGGGTTAACACAGAAGTGGGGCTGACTGAGGAGGGGTAAAGCTGAGATCTGAATGGGCAATTTGGGAATTCCAGGAGCCAGCCAATTCACAGCAGAGTCCAAGAGAGGCTCAGGAGTGGGAGGCTCTGATATCTCTGACAACGTGTGAAGACAGGCCCCCCCACAGGAGAACACGTGAGAGGAGTGGATAAGACAAATGATATCACTTCTCTCCAGCTTGGGGAAGTCATTGCCACTCCCAGGCTTTAGCAGAAACTGGAGGCTGTCCCTCCAGAGACGCTGAATTTGACGTGGAGATACCGGCAGAGCTAGGCTGGTGGGGAGTGGAGATAAGAGAAAAGATCTAATCTGAGCGATGAGACAGCCAGCCTCCTTCTCCTCTGTGGATCTGAGCATCCTCGGGATAAGTCTCACCAGAAAGAACATGAGAGAATTCTTCGCTGAGGAAACGAAGTCAGAGAACCTGCCCATGGAGCTGAAATTCCAGGACTGGCCAATGGAATTGCTCAACGTGCCCTTCTACAGCCAAGCTGTCTACTTCTCAACTGATCCTCACATCAAAAACAAGACGAAACACAGGTACATAGAAACTCTCTGAAATATGAGCTGAAATCCAAGGATCAATCAACTGAAAAAGCCATTAGTCTGAGAAAGATCAAACCAACCTAGCAACCAACCAGAGACAAACAGAAGGAATGTGACAATCTGGTTGCTGTGTGAGGTTCTATAGCGGAGGAAAGACCATGGAGACATTCTTTCCGCCCCAAGGAAGCTTGAAACTGAGTCCATGGTGCTCCCCCCACCCCACTGTTACAGGCTGACTGAATGGCTTCTGTGAGGCTAATAATCATTGAAAATAACATGAGGACACTTTCTTTCCTTCTGTTCAGTAGACATCAAACCATGAACAAGTAAAACTCATGTAAATGGTTTATGATCTGATTCACATAAAGACCTTCCTACCTTCCTCCCTCTCTCTCTTTTTCCCCTTTCCTCCTTCCCCTTCTTTCAAAATAATTTAGGTTTCAAGAAGCTGAAATTAAGACGAATAGCCCAACAGAAAGCCCCATCATCAGGCTTGGTGTGTCAGAAACTCAGCATGGTACAGCTGTCACATGGCTGGCCCCTGGCCTGTGAGTCTCTGTGGTCAGTCCTGTGTGATGGGGGACCTCCCTGAGGAAGGGGGCTCATGCTCACCTAGAGAGCTTCTACAAAAGTCCCCTCTCTACCTTGTAGAAAACCGCAAATGAAATGTTTGTGTCTTGGACATTTGTCTCTGTTGACTGACATTCTGGGCATCCGTGCTTTTCACCTTGAAATCCACCTACAAATTGGTGGGAACTCCAAAGAAATACCAGTGCTTCAGAACAATTTAAACTCCTGTCTGTAGTTCATCAATAAAGCAAATTCAGCGGCTGTGAAGGTGAATGTGGAAAAGGGTCACTGTCGAGGAAACATGACAAATAAGGCTACCGTTAAGGCAGATCCCAGCATCACTGTGACAGGTAACTGGAAAAAATGATGGTGGAAAACACATGCTACAACCCAACTGCTAACGAACAAAGCATCCAGGAAACCTGTCAGCCAAGGCAGGACCCACGTCACCCCAACACTGGCTAGCACCGTGACTCACTATTGACTGATTATGGGCAGAATGTCTGAGAGGGATCCGGGCACACTGACTCCAACCCCCATCCTGTGACAAGTTACTTAACTTGTGATGCCCTCATTTTTCTTATCTGGAAAATGAGAAACCTGGATTCAAGCCACAGAAGGCTCCTGGCAGGAGTTACAAGGCTTCATGCAAATTAAAGGACTCTTTGGCCAACAAAGCCAGTGAAACTGTGTGCCTTTTCTCTTTCTTAAGCTTAATAATGTATATTTAGAGGTTCCTATAAGTCCTGTACAGTTCTTCTGTGTATTCTTGCCACCTCTTCTTAATATCTTCTGCTTCTGTTAGGTCCATACCATTTCTATCCTTTATCGAGCCCAGAAGAACTGTACAGAAAAGATCTTCACGACCCAGATAATCATGAGGATGTGATCACTAATCTAGAGCCAGACATCTTGGAATGTGAAGTCAAGTGGGCCTTAGAAAGCATCACTAAGAACAAAGCTAGTGGAGGTGATGGAATTCCAGTTGAACTGTTTCAAATCCTGGAAGATGATGCTGTGAAAGTGCTGCACTCAGTATGCCAGCAAATTTGGAAAACTCAGCAGTGGGCGCAGGACTGGAAAAGGTCAGTTTTCATTCCAATTCCAAAGAAAGGCAATGCCAAAGAATGCTCAAACTACCGCACAATTGCACTCATCTCACACGCTAGTAAAGTAATGCTCAAAATTCTCCAAGCCAGGCTTCAGCAATATGTGAACCGTGAACTCCCTGATGTTCAAGCTGGTTTTAGAACAGGCAGAGGAACCAGAGATCAAATTGCCAACATCCGCTGGATCATGGAAAAAGCAAGAGAGTTCCAGAAAAACATCTATTTCTGCTTTATTGACTATGCCAAAGCCTTTGACTGTGTGGATCACAATAAACTGTGGAAAATTCTGAAAGAGATGGGAATACCAGACCACCTAACCTGCCTCTTGAGAAATCTGTATGCAGGTCAGGAAGCAACAGTTAGAACTGGACATGGAACAACAGACTGGTTCCAAATAGGAAAAGGAGTACGTCAAGGCTGTATATTGTCTCCCTGC
>SJYX01003725.1:18632-39686 GCA_006410675.1 Oreotragus oreotragus | reverse complement strand
ATGAGGACCCTGTATGCAAGACAGCATAAGAGACACAGATGTGTAGAGTGGACTTTTGGACTCTGAGGGTATGGGAGAGGGAGAGGGAGAGGGAGAGAGTGGGATGATTTGGGAGAATAGCATTGAAATATGTATACTAGCATGTAAGAAATGAGTTGCCAGTCTATGTTCAATGCAGGATGCAGGATGCTTGGGGCTGGCGTATGGGGATGATCTGGAGGGATGATGTGGGGTGGGAGGTGGGAGGGGGGTTCATGTTTGGGAGTTCGTGTAAAAAAATAAATACAAAAAAAAATAAAATAAAAACAACTCTTATGAGAGAATATAAATCGGATAAAAACTACCATTCTAACCAACCTTAAATGTATCTTTCAGTGGATTTACATTTCGGACCCTAGTAAACTACTTCAACTCTCTGTAATATCACTGTGACTTCAGAAAGTAGTATTTAAATGAAAAAGTGAATCTCCTAAAGGCGATTTCCAGAACCCACATGGAGGAGTAGTTGGTGAGACCTTTCAGCTCCATGTGTCAACGCCTACCTGACGCCTGCTGAGTACCATACCCACCCTCCTGGTGCTTGAGTAACTCCAGCACCCTGAAGGGTTGTTACTCCAGACTGAATTCTCATTCCATGAGCAGAGATATAATTAGATATAATTCTTCACCACTCAAGTTCCAATGCATGGCTATGAATTCCTAATACAGCTTCTTCTTCCTGTAGCTACTTGTGTATTCCAACCATAAAAACTTACCTATAATAATCTCAGTTCTTTACAGTGTTAATTATCTGCAAACGGTTTCCCCAATCATAGGAATATGTATGTGTTGGTTTTAAGAAGCTATCCCTAACTTCCTTTAATTTGTTCATGCCTGGGAAACTCCATTCTCGTAGTTAGTGATACATGGTATTTCAGGGCACACCACTGTAACATAAGTAAGGAGATGTTAAGAAGAAATCAGAGGTGAATCATAATTTTCTTTGGAATAGGAACAGCTCATTATTTAATCATGTTTTAAACATTTTTTTCTGACTCATTAACAGAGATATTGATTCTATATGAAAATTCAACCTAAAGGATATATCAATATACATTAAATATCATATTACTTTTTTAAGCTTTTAGGCTTCTACATAAGGTTTTTTTTCACATTTTATTGTGATCAACATTTGAGGAAAAATGATAAAATATAGGGCTAGCCAAAAAGTTTGTTCAGGCTTTTCTATACCTTCTTATGGAAAAACACAAATGCATTTGCACTTTTTGGCCAACCCAAAACAAAATGGTCAGTACCAATAGAGTACTGTAAGGTAAAATAAAATAAAATGGAAGCTCTAAAAAAAAAAAAAAGAACAGATAGCTTTTTCAACAAATTGTGCTGGAGTAACTGGGCATCCATAAACAAAATGGTGAACTTTTTCTTAAACTTCACACATTATGAATCAATAACCCAAAATTAATGATGGATTTAAAGTAAAATATAAAACATCTAGAAAAGAACATTGGGAGAAAGTCTTCAGGATCTAAGGCTAGTCCAAGTTTTTTGTCTTCATACCAAAAGCACGATCCATAAAAGGAAAAATTGATAAACTGGACCTCATCAAAATGTAAAACTTTTATTTAATAAAGACTTTGTTAATAAAAAGAAAAGTTAAGATACAATTTGGGAGAAAATATTTGCAAGCCACAGATCCAACAAAAGATTAGTATCTAGAATATACAAAGAACTATCAAAATTAAGCATTAAAAAAGAAAACTATTCAGTTGGGATATGGACAAAGATATTAACAGACATTTCACTGAAGTCAACCCCGTGGACTGTAACCTACTAGGCTTCTCCATCCATGGGATTATCCAGGCAAGAATACTGGAGTGGATTGCCATTTCCTTCTCCAGGGGATCTTCCCAACCCAGGGATCAAACCCAGGTCTCCCGCATTGGAAGCAGACGGTTTAACCTCTGAGCCACCAGGGAAGCCCGTATATATATGTGTATTTATATATGTATATATTGGAAATAAGCATATGAAAAGATGTTCAACATTATTCATCATCAGTTAAATGCAAATTAAAACACAATGAGATGTCATTGCCTACCTGCCATAATACCTTAATAAAAATTAGTGACAGCACCTAATGCTTTGCCAGTAACTAAATTGCTCACACATTGCTCATAGAAATGTAAAATGATATAGCCACTTTACTGTGCTTGATATAACAAAGTTTAGTAGTTTGTCAGAAAACTGCTTGTATTGTCTAGCAATAACAATCTGGTAATTTATCTCCAAGAAATTAAAACTTATGTTCACATAGCAATCTGTACAAAAATGTTCTTCATAATAACCAAAAATTGAAAACAAGCCAGATGTCCTTCCGTGAGTGACTAGATCAACAAATAAACAAATTTTAGTGTATCCATTTCATGGATACTACACAGTATTAATAATATAAGGAACAAATAACTAATATGACCATTTGTATGAATCTGCAGGAAATTATGCTGTGAGAAAATTTAGCCTTAAAAAGTTATCTACTGGATGGTTCCATTTATGTAATATTTTTAAAATCACAGAATTAAAGAAATGGAGAACAGATTAGTGGCTTCCAGGAGGTTAGGGAGAATAACTGAGAGAGGAGGGAAGGGAGGTTGTTGTGGTTCTAAAAGAGCAACATGAGGGATCCTTGTGGTAATGAGAATGTTTTAAACATTGACAGCATCATTAATACCCTGGCTGTGACACCGTGCTTTAACTTTGCAAGATGTTAACCATTTCGAAGATGCTGCACAAAAGACACATAAGATCACCATTATTTCATATAGTCACACATGCACCTATAGATATTTCAAAACAGAAAGTTGATTTTAAATAATTAAATAATATTGCCAAATGGAAAAAGAAAGAATGAGTTCAGGTCAGGAACAGAAATTGGAAACTTGCAGTCACAGGACAGCCTGTGTGGAAAGCTTGGCTGTCAACTGGAGATGAATAAAAGGTTTACCAAGCTCCATCATTAGCTCTTCTGAGGTTAGATTTCATGGTTTTGAAGCAGAACAACTGACATAACTACATGTATTTGGAATAGCATGATCCCAATTTATGGCCGCCCCCTGCCACATCTAGGAAATCCCATGCAGATATACATCTGAACTATAATGTATCAGCTCAACACTTCAAAAATTAATGTGATATTCCAATGAAAAGAAACTGCTTGCTGTAATCCTGGGCTTTTGCTCATGCCTCAGATGAAAGTCCTATTGAAAACATGGTCAGATAAACACAGCATGATGGCACTAAAATGAGCATTAAAGTCGAGTAGGGAAAAATCAGCACTATGGTGGTAACTAAAAGTGGAACAGACAGATTTCTGCTGAGCTGTTTTAATGTGTGTGTGCATGTGTATGTGCACATGCATATGCCCACACGTGCACAGGAGTATGTTAGTGTAAGTTAGTATTGTATGTGTGTGTAAATATATAAGTGTGGATGAGTTGAAGTCTGAATTAAAGACTTTTTCTTCCAGATAAAAGAAATATTATTTATATCTTCAAAGCCTTACAAACCAGAATCTATTTGGTGGCATAGCTTTTGCACTCCACTAAGCCCTTTCACTCCAGTGCCAGCTGTGAAAGGTGAAAACCAGAACACTGAAGGGGTGCTCCACTACCTAAGTATCTAGAGATAATTTTTCCCTTTGGGAAGATTCATCCAAATCACATTTCCTGATGGCAGGTCTATTTCATGCATCTTGATATACCAACCACAGTTACTTTGACATAGGAACACACAAATATCTGTTGTGTGGTCAAATGTGTATTATTGAGAGCAAACATTGTGTCTACCAGTTTATTGGACTAAATGGAGGATGCTTATGTGCTAAATCACTCAGTCATGTTCGACTCTTTGTGACCCCATGGGCTGTAGCCCACCAGGCTGCTCTGTCCATGGAATTTTCCAGGCAAGAATACTGGAGTGGGTTGCCATTTCCTTCTCCAGGGGATCTTCCTCATCCAGGGATTGATCCCATGTCTCTTACATCTCCTTCATTGACAGATGAATTCTTTACTACTAACACCACCTGGGAAGCCCAAATGAAGGATACTAAGTATTTAATACACTGTCATTTTCCTAAAATGTTTATAACCAGAATTTTTGCATGTCTTTTCTCTGCAATGTCAGCTTTACTAGTTCAAACATGTTTCTTTAGCTTCCTTATATACTGTTTCCTGCCTACCGAAAGTTCCTCTTTATTCCACCCCTGAACAGGAATATCAACAGACCTATAAGATTAAACATCCAGGATTTCAGACCAATGGCAATTTCAACTAAGGGGACCAAGAGGTTCCAAGAGACCTTGAAGGATTAAGAACTATGTAGTCTTGTGTGTGTGTGCTGGGGGTATGGGTGGTTTCCCAAGTGGCTCAGTGGTAAAGAACCTGCCTGCAATGCAGGAGATACGGGTACAATCCCTGGATCGGGAAGATCCCCTGGAGAAGGAAATGGCAAACACTCCAGTATTCTTGCCTGGGAAACCTCAAGCACAAAGGAGCCTGGCAGGCTACACTCCATGGAGTCACAAAAGAATCAGATATGACTTAGTGACTAAACAGCAGAGTCTTTGCGTCCAAATATTCCTGACCAGTGCAAAACCGTGAGCAGCAACTAGACTTTTAAAATACTTCTCTGAAACTAAAAAAGGGAAGTAATTATGGATGGCCTGGTTTCTTCAAAAATTCCAGCAATCTATTTGACTTTGTTAACTCAAAGCTGAAGACAACATTTATCTTTGTTATCAGAATAACTTATATGTGAAGATCATAGGGGCTAACAGAGCAGAGTCTATTTTTCTCCCTTCAGTAAATATTATACCCAAATTAAGAGCAGTCTGTCCTTTCTTTGAAATTTCAAATGACAGAGCTGCTCATGGAAATACATTCAGGAGTTTTAAAGCCTCCATCATTAGGGGGTCATCAGAGTCAAATATTTAATACCAAAAAAAGAAAAGCAATGAAGAGTCTGTGTGCTGCATGATACATTTCGTCATTAGCTATATGTTTTGAAACAAATATAGAAGTGAAAACCTAGATTCTAATACCTTTCAGAAGTTACACTAATACATGTTAAGTATTCCTTCTATTCCTAGAAACTGGGGGAGATACAAATTGCTGTTTCAGAAACTCTGCATGGATTGATTTTGCTAACCTTAGCAAGACAATATTTAAAAAGATAACTAGTGACAGACTGTCTAGAAGAGATAACTGGGACCTAGACTGATACATTTTAATTCATAAGCCAGCAACACTGAAACCAGGACTTCAACCCACGAGCCGCTTTTCCAGGCTCTCTGGATGCTGAAATCCACAGTGTCAGCAGAACTCTGCAGGGCCATGTGCCCCACTCCACTGACACATCTGTGGGAAAACTGAGTAAAAACATCAGCCTGATTGGATCAGGGCAGTGAGCACCAGCATGTGATCCCAGAGTTCTTTCTTTCTTGTTACTTATTTTATTGTTTTCCTTGTGAAGATGAAGCAAAATCATAGTAGAAAACTTATAAATTATTGAAAACTCTAAAAGAAAGAAAAAACCAATTAATAATCCTTCTATCACATGATAATCACTTTAATCTTTGCACATAAATGTTTTCTAAAATTGGTTGCATGCATATTGAGAAGATTCAAGCATTATAGAAAAAAGTATAAGTATTCCATCATCCAGAGTTGACTGCTGTTAATATATAAATGAATATCTAGTCATCCCTTTGATCACACATATATATACAATTATCACTGTAATTTAGGTAAGGCGTCATTCTCTATATCATGCCCTGCATCTGGCCTTTTTTTTCCAATCAATATTCAGGGAGATCTTTCCATATCAGAAGATATAGAAAAACATTCTTTTTAAGGTATGCAGATAATTATTTTAAATGAATGAACAGTTGTTTTGGAAATTAGGCAGCCAGTCCCTTATTTATGAGTATGTCAGCTGTTTCTAGATTTCTATTCTCTGAAGTAATGCTTCAGTGAGGCTCTGTGTACATGTATACTTGTACTTGTACTCTTTAAGATAAACTTCTGGAAAAGGAATGCTGCTGCTGCTGCTAAGTCACTCAGTTGTGTCTGACTCTCTGAATCCCCTTGGACTCTAGCCTGCCAGGCTTCTCTGTCCATGGAATTTTCCAGGCAAGAATACTGGAGTGGGTTGCCATTTTCTGCTCCAGGGGATCTTCTCGACCCAGGGATCGAACCCAGGCCTCCTGCATTGCAAGAAGATTCTTTACCACGAATGCCACCATAACTGGATCAAATTTGATATGCTTTTCAGGACAAGCAAAAAAAAAAAAGATTGTGAGGATGTATGCTTTCACTGTAACGTATAAGAAAGGTGGATTCTTCACTCTCTCATTATTACCAATATTTTCCTAATTTACTAGGAGAAAAACGAAAGATTTATCCCATTCATTAGTCACTTTTACTAATAGTTTTTCTTTAATTGTGCAAA
This sequence comes from Oreotragus oreotragus, assembly GCA_006410675.1. Lineage (NCBI taxonomy): Eukaryota > Metazoa > Chordata > Mammalia > Artiodactyla > Bovidae > Oreotragus > Oreotragus oreotragus. Next base: position 33,182 of record SJYX01003725.1, on the reverse strand, counting down.
CATCTTTCCATACATTTATTGACCATTTAATTTATTTTGTGAATTACCCATTTTCCAATTGAGATTTTTGTCTTTTTTAAATTGCTCTGTAAAAATTTATTTTAAATTGTAAATAAATATTCATGTCTATAGCATATTGCAATATTTTCCCAATTTGTCATTTGTCCTTTGACTTACAATGTATTAACGTATAAATGTTAATATCTTCTAATAACAACTGATGCATAATTTTATATCTGACTTTTGTCATTGAGAATTGTACTTTTACCTTCCCTTATTATTAATATTTCTAATAAAATGTTTTAATGAATGTATAAAATACATTTTAGTAATGTATCATTGTTTGTCTGTTTCCTTACTGTCAATAGTAGTTATATTGTTCCAGGTTCTCATCACTATAAATACATAAATGTTAATATCTTCTAATAACAACTGATGCATAATTTTATATCTGACTTTTGTCATTGAGAATTGTACTTTTACCTTCCCTTATTATTAATATTTCTAATAAAATGTTTTAATGAATGTATAAAATACATTTTAGTAATGTATCATTGTTTGTCTGTTTCCTTACTGTCAATAGTAGTTATATTGTTCCAGGTTCTCATCACTATAAATAGTGCTGTATTCGAGAGTAGTGAGGTGATAAGCAGATGGAAAAAATTAAATAGCTATGATCTTCAAAATTTTAGCAACAGGAGAGACTGGAAATGAAATGAGACTATTTTTCCTTTTTCACTACTGGGAAAAGGTGAAGGGTTTAACTAGCAAAAGCCCAGTCGTGACACTTTCAAAGAAATTGAGATGCATGTTAAGAAAAAATAGCCTTGGTGGAAAAATATATAGAGGACAATAGTGCATTAAACTTGCATGATGCAGTAGGCGTGATTTTAACTGAGCCTTCAAGTTTTTTCTTTGCACCTGTCCCATTTGCTTTAATGGGACATAAACTTTTTTTTTCCCTTAACTGTAGAGTCCCTCATGATCTCCATTGCATTCTGTTACTCTTGGCAACAATAAAATGTATCCATTCTCTTTAGGTCTGTCTAATAGGAAACATTATTGCATTATTCAAGCATTTAAATTTGATTGATGAGTTTACCCATAAAGTTGTTCATAAATCTGTTAAAGTAATTTATTTGTGATTCCCATATAATTGTGTATGCCAGTATTAATGCTTCTTTCCAGGAGATTAACCATATGTTATAGGGCTTAATTTGAGGTTCAGAATAGAAAGTAGTGATTCTTTTGATGAGTGATTTATTGGAGGAAAAGGAAGCTTGCTGGATATAATCTGGGAGCAAACACACAGCTATGAGAAGTCCCCAGATAGATCCCTTTTTACTTTGCTGTTATTCAGCAATTTATATTGTGGGACTTCTAACAACAAGGGTGACATATAGCTTCACTTTTTGCTGTCAATTCAGTTGTATCTTTTTTCTTTACTAAGACCAGGGAAAAGAACATAAAGGTTGACAGCTTTATCCTAATCTGAATTGTTTTGAATATTATATTTTCATCCTTCATTGAGTTTTAATGTGATGTGATGTATTATAGCAACAGTCATTATAGTGTGCTGCACCAAAATTATGCCGTGAAAATGTGACTTTTAATAAAAGGAAATGCTTGTGATTATTTATGCATATCAATTGTGTCACCTCAAATCCATAATACTCTGTAATTCAGGAGGGTTGTTTTCTCCAGTTTCATAGCAATAAATGAAGCACACTGATTCCACTGCCACACCAAAGTTTTAGAGCGGTTTTGTACCATTGAGAGTTTCACTGGTAGTTCCCATGCCTTTTCACCTAAATCAGATGGATGAGTCTACCCCAGCTAGTAAGGATCAGGTGCATAATTGGAATGCTGTAGGTGAAAAGGTGACTTATTTTGGAAACGAGCTCATCTGTTCTGTTTTGTTCATTGTTGCTTGTCTGCTTTGCCATTTTTCATGTTTATCTACTCTTACCTAGCTTCACAATTTTTCATCTTTGCTCTTCAGGATGTAGCCTCTTGCCATCCCTACTTCTTTATCCCAGCTTCCTTTGTGGTTCAGTTGGTAAAGAATCCGCCTGCAACACAGGAGACCTGGCTTCGATACCTGGGTTGGGAAGATCCCCTGGAGAAGGGATAGGCTACCTACTCCAGTAGCCTGGTCTGGAGAATTCCATGGACTGTAGAGTCCACAGGGTTGCGAAAAGTCAGGCTAGCCAACCAACTTTCACTTTCACTTTCTGCCCAGATCAATTAATCACTCCCAAGTCTGTTCAGATCTTGTTCCCTGCCCATACCCACACTATGTTGTTAAAGTATCTGTGCATCTTAACAGAATTTGGGTCAGTCACCTTACATTCTCAGGGCTTGGTGTCTATCATGGATTCTAGCACAAGGTGACTTTTGATTAGTTCAATTGAGTGAATCCAGTCTTGTCATCTTAACATATCAAGGTGCAACTAATTATTAAAATATTAATCCATCTTCCTTCAAAGCTTTCTTTCTTCCTTTCAAAAATATTTGTTGAATACTTGCTTCAAACATTGTTCTTGGCACAGAGAAATATGATGAAAATGATGGAAATAACTCTTGTCTTCAGGGATTTAAAAATCTAACGAAAACATTTAATAGTCTTACTTGCCCAGTTCACATGCTTTTAAGTTTTAGATTGGAGAAAACCAATCAAGTATCTCTTTATATTAAAAAAACTTTTTTTTACTGCATTTGGGGCTTTGCCAGTGGCAACATGGTATAGAAGAGAAACATGACACAGAGCTGTGAAGTCCAAGACTGTAGCCACTTTGCCATGTGTAGCTGCTAATACTTGGGATGTGCTAGCCTGAATTGAGATGCACTAGATTTTTGAGATTTAGTATGGCAAAAAGATGCAAAATATCTCAATAACAATTTGCATATTGATTATTGTGTTGAAATAATAGTTTTTATATCTTAAGTTTAATAAAATGTTTCTAAAATCAATTTCACCTAGTTCTTTAAAAAAATTTTGTGGCTACTATTTAATTTAGAGTTACAGATATAGTTTGCATTTGAGGCTTGCATTATGTCGTTATTGAATACTGTGAGCATAGACAGTAGTCTAGCATAGACCAGAGGCAGAAAACTTCACTTCAGATCCTGGTGTGGTGCCCTACTGCTTTTGTGGCCCTGGATGACTTCCTTGATCTGTGTCTCTTTTGCCTTATCTTCTTGTAACATCAAGGTAGCAGTAGTAGCTAACTTATACTTTTGTTATGAGGATAGAAGCATAAATCTTTTAGAGCAGTGCCTGGCAAATAGAATACACTTTCTAAGCATTTGTTAAGTAAATGAACGTATAGGTTACTAGCGTTTTCACCCCAGTGGGCAGAATTATCAAAGGAGAAACGTCATTTTTTAATAGTAGTTTTGTGAATAAGCTATATTTTTCTAGGGGCAATTTCTACTACTATAAATTTAATTTCTAGTAGCAATTCCAGACTGATATAGTGAATATTTTTGATACTTTACTAATTCAGTTCCCTTCTCCCCACCCTCCTTCCCTCAGAACAGATGGAGGGAAAAGAGTAAAGCTCAAATGAATTAATTACCTTTCTCTCTAGCAGACTATTTGTGAGAGATATGCTGAAATAAATGGCAAATCTACAGAGTTCTCTCTTACATGATTGCAGTTCTCAGTTACTCTGTGTTGTTTCCTAGAAATAAATTTAAAATATGAAGATTCAAGGGTCTAAGTTTGAGAATGGATTCTTGACAAAGCATCCATTAAAAAGCACTATTGTCAATTCCTACATGTTTTAAACTGATTAAAGAAGACAGCTTGAGATCAGTCAAAATTAAAATATTTGTGATACCCGTATATAAAGGAAAACATATGTTTTAATAAACCTGTCATATATGTTTTCATAGTTGAATAGTAGTCTATTCTATAGACAACAAGAATTTCTTTTGAATCCTTTATTTGTGAACATTTAAATTGTTTTTTTTTTTTTCCTATCACAATCAGGAGAGCAAATATCTTCATATTGTATCCTAAAGCATTTGTGTAATTATTTCTATGGACAAAATGCTAGAAGTTGAATTCCTTGTTCAAAAAAATGTGCATTTAAAATTTTGATATATGTTGCCAAATTGCCCTTCCAAAATGCTATGAGTTATTATGCTGAAAATTAAAAAAAAATTAATATTTTTTGCCAAATTGCTAAGTGGCAAGTGTTAAGTTATTATGGGTTTTTTACATTTTTATTTTATTGAAATATATTTGATTTATAATGTTGTGTTAATTTCTGCTGTACAACAAAGTGATTCAGTTATACACACACACACACACACACACATATATACATTCTTTTTCTTATTCTTCTCCATTATGGCTCAGATGATAAAGTGTCTGCCTGTAGTGCGAGAGACCCAGGTTCAATCCTTGAGTCAGGAAGATCCCCTGGAGAAGGAATCCACTCCAGTATTCTTGCCAGGAAAATCAGGTGGATGGAGGAATCTGACAGGCTATAGTTCATGGGGTTGCAAGGAGCTGGACACAACTAAGCAACTTCACTTTCACTTTCATGGTTTATTACAGTATTTTGAATATATTGAGTTGGACAAAAAAGTTCATTGAGGTTTGCATAAAATGTTATAGAATGATTTGAATGAATGTTTTGGCCAACCCAATAGTTCCCTGTGCAATAAAGTCACCTTATTGTTCATCCTTTCTATATACAATAGTTTGCCTCTGCTAATACCAAATGCCTACTTCATCTTTCTCCCACCTCCTTAAGAAAATTATATATTGGTTGTAGCAGAGACTCTTAAAGGTGACAACAACCAGATTGAGATCATAAGTGGATCCTAACCTAGGTGATCCTCTTATGAGACCACAGTCCCTGCCAACACCTGGATTTCAGCCTTGTAAGACCTAAGCAGAAGGCCCAGGAAAGTCATGCTCAGACATATACTGAGACAATAAATATATGTTATTTTAAGCCTCTAATTTGTCATAACATTGTTATTGAGCAATAGATAACTAATACACTAATACTTTGACATCCAAATTTTCACTTCCAAGCATATTTTATGGGTAAAGCAAGATTTATACGCATAAAAATTATTAGAACTCATGTTTCTTTTCTCCATTTTAGCTGTTCCTGCCATTGTAGCAGGCCTGGCTAAGGAAATTAGGTGTGTGATATTTAAAAATAAAATCAGTTACCATGTTTATTGCATTTTATAGCCTCTTAAAGTTTAATGGCAACCCATTCCAGTACTCTTGCCTGGAAAATTCCATGGACGGAGGAGCCTGGTAGGCTACAGTTCATGGGGTTGCAAAGAGTCAGACACTACTGAGCGAATTCACTTTGCAATAGATTTTCAGTTGGTAGATGATGACTCAGTTTCCCAAGTTATTTTGACTCAGTTCTGTAGTTTAGAAAGTATCAAACACATATATCTATGGTTCCAAAGAGAAATATTGACCAGAGAGATTTTTTTTTTCAAATCGTTAGCATCTTTCAGATGGTAATTCGAGCTACTGAAATGGATTAGACCACTTAGTTGTCTGCAGAGGTTGCAAAGAGTCAGACACTACTGAGCGAATTCACTTTGCAATAGATTTTCAGTTGGTAGATGATGACTCAGTTTCCCAAGTTATTTTGACTCAGTTCTGTAGTTTAGAAAGTATCAAACACATATATCTATGGTTCCAAAGAGAAATATTGACCAGAGAGATTTTTTTTTTCAAATCGTTAGCATCTTTCAGATGGTAATTCGAGCTACTGAAATGGATTAGACCACTTAGTTGTCTGCAGAAGGTAACGAAGACTAAGTACAAGGCCCAGGAAAGAAACAGCAAGGGACACAAAGAAAAAGAGTAAGCAACAGGGGAAACCAAGTCAGGAAGGTCAGCAGAGATTTAAGAGAAAGTAATGTCAAGGATGCCGAGAGCTTCAAGACAAGGAGAATTCAAAAAAAAAAAAAAGAAACCTAAAATGAAACCTGAGTTCATTGGATTGAGGAATTAGAAAGTGAATTTTTTTTTTAATCTTAGTGAGGTAGGACAGAAGCTGGATTTTAATAAATCACTAAATAATGTAGGATGCTAAAGCTGAAACTCTAATACTTTGGCCACCTCATGTGAAGAGTTGACTCATTGGAAAAGACCCTGATGCTGGGAGGAATTGGGGGCAGGAGGAGAAGGGGACGACCGAGGATGAGATGGCTGGATGGCATCAGCAACTCAATGGACATGAGTTTGGGTAAACTCCGGGAGCTGGTGATAGACAGGGAGGCCTGGCATGCTGGGATTCATGGGGTCACAAAAAGTCGGACACGAATGAGCAACTGAACTGAACTGAAATAATGTAGGAATGACGAAGTCAAGGTAAATATTCACTAGATGAAGGAGATTAATGAGTCAAGAAAAAAGCTTTCTTTAAACGGTGGAAAAGACTTTTATGCTCGTTGTCCATGGGGAGTTACTGGAAGAAAGGTTGTCGATATGGGAAAAGAAGGGGATTACTGGCAAAGTGCGGTCCAGAATTTTGTGACAGTGTATGAGTGGTGGGGTGGACAGCGTGAAGTATTACCCATAGAAGGGGGAGAACACCTTTCTCCCAAACTAAAGGAAAATAAGTTAGGCTATATATGGAAGTAAATACATTCTAGGTGTGAGGGTGAAAAGTCAGGTAATTTACACAAATCAAGTCTTTCTATCTGCTGAGTAAGTGGGTTACTGTTGAATAGGGTCTTTAAGCGGGGTGGTGAAATGGACACAACTGCTGAGGAGATTCAAGGGAAAGTTCACTGAACACAAATGAGAATGTTACTGCATACAGCTCAGTTTCTAAGAGGAAGTGAGGATCTCAGCAAAGCCGATGCAGTACTGAGACAGGCTGGGACCTGGGACCCTTTGCTACAGTGCAAGCACTGCAGCACACCTCTCCTCCAGCAACAAAATACAAAGAAGCTATATGGGACTAAAAATAACTGTATGCATGGGCAATTGGGGCAAATTCTGGACCCCAAAGCTAACAAACCCAGTTGCCACTTTTGAAGAGCAAGGAGCAAAACTGATTGTTGAGAGCAAAAGTTGGGACTGCACATGCGCCCTGCACTCAACATCACCACAGGCGTGCGCAGAACACCAAAGTCAGCCTTCTGCTCAGTCCCTGCAGGCACCCCTACCCTCAGCCCATGCAAGGAACAAGCTCACTTCCTTACTCCAGGAGTGAGCAAGCCGAGGAGCCTATTGTTTGTTCTTGCTCCCTCTGCTGCTGCAGGGACCCCAATAAAGCCTGGCCTGAATCTCTGGTCTGGCCTCTAGTCAGTTTCTATTAACTGGGGAAGGCCAACAACCTGGTCAGTAACATACCATTATGAAATCTCCCTTGGAATTGAAGAAGATAAGATTTTTGTCTCTATTAAATTGTGAAACACCTTGCAGCCCACCTGCCAAGACTTTTGCCAGAGCCATCCCTCTTGTACTCATGTGAATGTCCTCACACCTCTTGACAAACTAAGTTTTTGTTTTGCTTTGCCTTTCATTTAATATGGTCATACACGTACATACAGTTGAGATCTTCAGGTTGGAAGTAAGGAATTGCATTTGTAGGATGTATTCCTTGCATGAGGCGACGTACGCCCATCGTCCGCATTACAAAAAAGGTACTCCTGCTTCACTTTCTCTTTGTCATTGGAACTGCTTTCAGTTCCCACCTCTTTCTACTTCTGTTATAAGTAAAATGAGGTTAGAGTCGTCCTTCTGTTTTCTCTGAGACTGGCTCTTTAGGAAACTGCATGCATTAAACTCTTTAGAGGTAATGTTTTTTCCTTCAAAAGAATCTAAGTCCATAAAACTAGAATTGTTGTCCACTCCATTTCTTAAACGTATCTTAAAATTTTGCTCCTAGAAAAATGGATTGTAAAGAAAGCAGCCTCCATGTCTACAGCATCTAGGTAGCGATGGAGCTCTGACAATGGCTGCTGCCAAAGCCAACATTCAGATCTTCTGAAATTCTCATAGCAGTTTATTCTTTCCTTTAATATAATGATTAAGTACATGCTATGTGTCTAGTGCTGTTCTAGGCTACAAATAAGGACCCGAACTTTCAGGGAGCTGCCTTTCTTAGGTGCTTATGATGGGGAGAGGGGACGGAGACTGAAGCTGAAAAGAAATATCTAAACAAATATATTTTTTAAAAAATATATCAAATTGTAAGTGATAAGTATGAGCAAAATAAAGTAGATACGATGGATAATGACTGGGAAAAGCCTAGCTGTAGACATCTGGAATACCATATAGAACTTGGATTATTAGATTGCAACCAGACAGCTAAAGAGTCTGTGATTACCTTGGCAAGAACACAAATGGCATGAGGCCTGCTGTGTCCATATTTTTGGAAAGCTGAATCTAAATCAGGAGAAATAATTCTCTCCTGTGAACTCAGGATCTCAGAGACACAGTCTAGCCATCAGCTGAGGTTAGTACATCCTTTCCTCAGCTAAAAAAAAATTAATTCATCCTTTCCTTAGCCAAAAAAGAGTCCTAAAAACCAGAAACGAAGCCAGGAAACCTTATAATGAGGAAAATTCTTTGTTGGAAATTCAGTCTCTTGGCAGGAAATAGTTCTCTTAGTGTATTACTGGCATCCAGGCTCTCCCCTTGTACTACCCTTTTGTCTTACATTTTTAATCAGTTGATTATATAACACTAATAATAAACATATTACTACCCTCTCTTGTCCTGATCATCACAACGATGGCCTCAAACTCCATCTACCTTCTCTTTTGTTTAGACTTTGGATTCTGAACTTACTTTAACTACATACAGACTCTGGGAAATGGAAGTTTCTGGGGTTACCTTTGAAAGATCCTTGAGTGACAGGCTTTCTTTGGCCACACAAAATTTCAAGAGTGGAATAAAAAAAAAGGGGGGCCATAGTTCAAACTCCAGAAGCCTTTTTTCACCTCAGAAATGGAATCTGGCTGTGGTGAGCCCCAGGGAATGTAAACAGAACCTTACCTGTAATTAACCCAGGGCTTCTCTTGTTCTCAATGCAAATAGAGTTATAATTGTATTTCCTTTAGTAGAATAGAGAGCCTGCATTTCACGGGGGGCGCTGGCAGCTGAATAGAGGACATACTGTCTAACTCTGACAGTTCCCTCCTATCTCCTTCTAGAAACCTGAATGATAATAAAACTAGAGTTGCAGTTGATGTAAGACATATGGTAATTACTATAATAATATTATCACCCAGGTTCTGCAATGGTTTTGTCAGTGAGGTGCAATTTCACATATTGTCTGCGATAAAATCCCCAGGTTTTTTGGTTATTGATAGCAATGCCTTTCTAAAATGGTATAGGTGTTTTGTGACAGCTGTGAAGTTCCTGCTTCATATCCAGGTAATTGGGTTGAGACTAAGGCCTGCATGCTAAAACCTGACAATGTAAGAAGTGGTGAAAGCCCAGGGAATACTGTGAATATTTTGGCAGTTATTATCGGGCTAAAAGGAAAGCTTTTGCTTGGCAGAGCCTTTGAAGCAATCAATCCTGAATTTAAAAAACAAAAAACAAAAAAAAAACTCCATTTAGAAAGCATCTATGGAGTCTTGAGACATGATTTTGAAAATTTTAGCTAATCAATCAAACTATGAATCTGTAGGTGATATTTTAAGGCTGTATACTATATTCACAAATTAGATGACAATTATTTCCATTTAATTATGCTCTTGGGTGTTTCCTAAGTCAGATTTCACTTTGCCTAATTTCTGATTTAATAGAAATAATTTCAGCATGATAAGTATGTGGGCAGGTAATAAACACTTTTATTTATTTGTCACAGGAAAATTGGTTCCACAGTATGTTATCCTGAGCTAGCTATATATACTCAATTTTACAGCTGCTTCCAGGGAACCAAATACTAAAAACATAACAGCATGTTAAAATGGACTGCTCTAAAGCTTTTTTCTTTTTGGAAATATGTGGGAAATGAGTAATAAATAACAATAATATGTCAAAGCGATGCTATTGCTGAGATTAATAAAAGGAAGCCAATACAATGTCCAGATAGGGGGAAAATCAAATTATGGGTTTTTCCCTTTTTAATATCATCTCTTATGCAGAATTCATTTTTTTAAATTCTCACTAAAGACCCATAAAGCAGAGCTCTATTCAGGAGTTATTATTTAGGAATAAATCATCACTAGTGGCAATATGGCATTGTATACCCTTGCTGAATTGAATAAGTGTGTATATGTACAGGTGTAGGTTGGTAATTTACTTCTTCTGTGAAGTGCTAAATTATCAAATTATCAGAAGTAATTTTAACTATTTAGGAGTAAAACTGGTGTTGTATTAGTTGGTTATTACGACTTCAATTCCCTAGTTAATTCTTTTTTTTTTTTGAAAAGGAAAATTTTTTCAGATGTTGAAAAATTGAATTGTAAAGTTAACACAAAAACTTAAGACCTTTGATCCTAGCATTTACAGCAAAACATTTGGGATTTGTAAAAAAAGATTTATTGTAAGGTGGTAATTCAAGTCATTTTGATGTAATATAATTCAAGAATTATTATTACTATTATTATTAAATATCTGAAAAGGCCAGGCACTCTCTAGCCCCTGGGAGTAGAGACATGAATAAAATTAGGTCCTACTCTCACGAGCTTACACTTAACAAGATGTAGATTCTGTGCCAGACTTTGTATAGAACATCTTAGGTACAACCAGTGCTAACCCTTTGAGGTGTTAGACCAATTTCTCACCAAAGCTGGAGACTCTGAGCAGTCATTTATTAATACAAGAAAGTACCAGGAATCGGTCCTAACTCCCTAAGTACTTCCCTGGTAGCTCAGCTGGTAAAGAATCCTCCTGTAATGTAGGAAACCCCCGTTTGATCCCTGGGTCGGGAAGATCCCTTGGAGAAGGGATAGGCGACCCAGTCCGGTATTCTTGCCTGGAGAGCTCCATGGACAGAGGAGCCTGGCAGGCTACAGTCCGTGAAGTTGCAAAGAGTCAGACACTACCGAACAACTTTTCACTTTCCACAAGCGCTCTGAGCTTTCCTCTAGTGTAATAGGAAGGTTGTCTTCTGCAGACATAAAAAACATCCTTAATTTAAAAAAAAAAAGAAGTCAATAAAAGCCTCTAGTTGGTTAAAAGTTTTGCATATATATTTGTTCTTATACGATTTTCTTTTGTGACTTGTTCATTGACCCTTGCAGTATCTTACCATTTTACATTAACTTGAAGCTCATTATGTAATTAAGCTTTTACACCTTTGTCATATGTACTGTAAATACTGTCCCAGTCTATCACTTTCTTTATTTTCTGATACCCAAATCTTTAAAGCAAATATCTGATTCATTGTATTTTATTTGAAGCAACAGATCTACCTTCAATCGAAGTAAGAACCAAACTTGCAGTTTAGTTGGTTGTTCATACTCTAAAACAGAGTAAGGAAAACACGCAGCACAAATGTTGGCCTGTTTCTACTTAGGAATGAGCGTTTCCCCTTGGAGGAAAGGTTACTAGCAATGTTTCACTGCAGGATGTTTTTCATTTGAGACATTGTGTGCATGTGCTGTTGGAGTGTGAGGGAGAAGGAAGCCTTTCTTTGCATTAGTTCCATTGTGAGGTCAACCCTTAGAGAGAATCATGATAAGATAATTAAATAGTATTTGCGAGATTGCCCAAATGAAATAAATCTGGGAGATTTATTTTCAGGTTTATGTTTTATCTTTGAAATTACATTAATTGTTGAGCTACTGATAATGAATCTTGGCTACTAAAGATCTTTCTAAGGCCCATAGAAGAGGTTACATGGTGTTGTGGTGGAAAGAACATTGGACTTTGTACCAGAAGATGTTGAGTTTTCATCTGCAAATGAGGACATGGACTTGATGATTCCAAGGCCCTTTTAGAAATGGGGGATTCTAGGACCATTGGAAAAGTCTTCTTTTTAAATAGGGGTTATTGTCTTTTTTAAAAATGATTCCTCTTTTCTTCCCCTTCCTAGATTTAGAGACGTTCAAGAATGCAGTTGTACATGCTGAGTCTTAGATGTCTGAGCTGGCTTTTAGCTATATGAGTTTGAAGTCCAGACGAAAATTGAAACTAAAGATGTATATTTGGAAGTTGTAAATAGGTAAATATTATCTAAATCCGTAGAAATAGGTAACATAAACATATGATATTAGAAGAATTCAGAATAAAACCCTGAGAAGATTCAATAAATAATAGTTCTATAGAAGAGGAACTGCAAAGGAGACAGGGACTCATGTCTAAGAATTGAATATGGTATTTTGTTGTCCAGTATGATGCAGAATTGATTATGACATCATGGTCAGTATCAAGTGATTAACACAGATAATAAATTTTAAAAAATGAACTGTAGTCTGAAATGATCCAGTAAGTATTGGAAGGTCCATGTAGTATACCTCATTGGTATAATTATTGGTTGAATTCCTATGTAATTTAGGATTTAGAAGAAAAGGCTTCATATCCAGTTTTAAAGGGGGTTGGGGGCTCAAGGACTGGGAAGTTCTGCAGGAAGAAATAATTAATCTGAACCTTAAAGGATGATGGGAGGGACCAAGTGAAGACATTCCAGATAGAGGGGGGAAACTAAGCAAAAGCAGAAAAAGGGTGCACATAGGGTATGTTCCAAAAACAGCGTAAGGCTCAGTGGGTTCCAGCCAGTCCTTATGTAAATGAGTTGAGGGCTGAAAGTGGACAGGTAAGTAGGGCCCTGTTATGAAAAAACTTGCATGCTAGGTGGGAAGCTTATTCATTAACAGTCAGGTAATTGGAAGTTCCCTGGTGGCTCAGATGGTACAGCGTCTGCCTACAGTGCAGGAGACCCAGGTTCACTCCCTGGGTTGGGAAGATCTCCTGGAGAAGGCAATGGCAACCCATTCCAATATTCTTGCCTGGAAAATCCCATGGACAGAGGAACCCGATAGGCTGCAGTCCATGGGGTCGCAAAGAGTCGGACACGACTGAGCGACTTCACTTTCACTTTCACTTGAAAGTTAGCAAGTGAATCCTGAAGTAGAGAAATTTGCTTCAGATAACCATTTCAAATGGAAATTTGAAAATCATAGAGGAAGACAAAATTTAGAATTTCTTCATTAAGCATAATTAATTAATGCTTGAACACTTTCAGGCTCAGAGAGCTTCCTTTGGGTAGAAACAGAAGGTATGACTAGAAAAGAAAGTATCCCCTTGTTGACAAAGTCATACCCATACTCCATCCTCAGTTCTCTGGCACCTCCAACATACAGGAGATCCTCCAAATTCAGTCCAGGGTTGACTCTCCCAGGAAGGAGAATAAATATCCTCTGACTTAATACGAGGCAGGTCCTCCTTTCTCTTTGCTGATAGAAGGATTTTAAGAGAGAATCCAAGATCGAACGGATGCAGGGGAGGTGGGCGGGCAGTTTCCAGGTTCCCAAGGCACCAGTGCCTTGTGTTCCAAGCTCATTCAGTAAATGTCTCCCAACCACCATCTAAGTGCCAGATGCTCAGAAAAGCAGGCTCATCCACTGTTGACAGCCATCAGATCTAGTTGATTCTCCGGATATTGTCTGGCTTTTTTCTTCTCCAATTTAGCTGAAAAATAACACTTATCCCCATAACTCATTCCCTTCAGAAAGGCCCGTGAAGAGTTAAGGCTGATTCTGAAAGCTGAGCTTATTTTGTCTCCCATCTCTCAGTCTGTCTGAAACCTCAGTGTGTAATATACATTGGTGCAAAGAAGGGATGGAGTCAGAGAAACAGTGGATTTCTTCAGGCAAAAGATGAAATCTTCAATGAGGGAAGTGAGAGCAGAATTGAGTGCAAAACGTGGAATGTAAAATCTCTTTCAAAGTGAGAATTGATTTTTCCCCTTATTTATTACAAAATATTGAGTATAGTTGCCTGTGCTAAAAAATCTTAAAAAAAAAGATGTATCTGTATGTATAACTAAATCACTTTGCTGTACATCAGAAACTAACACAACATTGAAAATCAACTATACTTCAATTGTAAAGAAAAGAAAACACACACACACACAAAAGTAAAATTGATAGGACTTTGTGACCCACTGACTGAAAGATGGGTAAGACTAGAGACTCAAAACTGAGTCTGAAGTCACAGTCCAACTTACAACAGGAAGTTGAGCCTGTGTGTGTGTCTGTGTGACTGTTGGTGGGGCTGGGGGAGTTGTCAAGGAAAGCAGTAAGAGGCTCATTCTGGACACATTTCTTGAAGATGCCACACTGAGACGTTTTGTAGACCATCAAATATCATCTCCCTCTCTGGAGATGGCCTGTACTGGAAGATATAGGTCTGGGGATCAGCAACATAGCAGGAGCTAATAGAAGCAAAAAAAGAGATTAAGATCACTCTAGGAGGGGCTGTAGAGCAGAGGTCCTACACTAGCCTGCAGGTGATTTTTGGTTTTGTTTGTCATTTCTGTTCAATTATTGTTTTTGATGATTTGACAATAAAAGATTTTCTGAAAGACCAAAGTTTTGCAGATTCACACACTAAAATAATAGGAATTTGTGGGGGGGGGGGCG
>SJYX01003725.1:6262-18370 GCA_006410675.1 Oreotragus oreotragus | reverse complement strand
GGCGGGCAGGGAGTAGGAAAGAAGCAAATGACTCAAAACCCGTAAGTTTGTAACCAGGATGTTAATAAAAATAATAATAATAATCTTATTAAATTATCAGCACAGTTAAAAACCATACTACACTTCCCATAATTTTTTTTTTTGATGAGAATATGTAAGTTTTACTGTCTTGGCAAATTTCAGTTATACAGTACAGTGTTATTAGCTACAGTCACTATGTTTTATTATTTGCTTTATTTGGGGCTGCAGTGGGTCGTCATTGCTGTGCATGGGCTTTCTCTAACTGCAGTGAGCAGGGACTACTCATCCTGTGGTGTGCAGGCTTCTCATTGCGCTGGCTTCTCTCGTGGAGCACAGGCTGTAGAAAGAAGGGCTTCATTAGCTGCAGCTCGTGGACTCAGTAGCTGTGGTGTGTGGGCTTCAGCACTTATGGCACGTAGGCTCAGACGTTGTGGTACAGGGGCTTAGCTGCTCTGCGGCGTGTGGGGTTTACCTGGACCAGGGATCAAACCTGTATCCCCTGTATTGGCAGGCAGATTCCTATCCACTATGCCACCGGGGAAGTCCTAAATGTAACCACTTCCTTTTTCATTTGTTTTGGTTTTTGTTTGCTTATTTGTTTTTGTCTTCTGGTACATGGGGAATCAGCATAGCATGTGGGATCTCAGTTCCCCAATCAGGGACAGAACACACATCCCCTGCACTGGAAGTATGGAGTCTTAACTACTGGACTACCAGGAAGTCCCTAGTCACTATGTTTTACCTTAGCGCCTCAAATCTTATAGATCTTACAGCTAAAAATTTATACCCTTTTAAAGCTATTTCTTGTTTCCCCAACCACCACCACCCAGCCCATGCCAACCACTTTTCCACTCTCTGTTTATAAGAGCCTGGCTTTATTTTTTTTAAGCTTTCACTTATAAGTGACATTATGCAGTATTTCTTTTTCTCTGTCTTATTTCACATAGCATAATACCCTCAAGTTCTATCCATGCTGTTGCAAATGGCAAGATTTCCTTTGTATGGTTGAATAATATTTCACTGTGTATATATTCCACATAATCTTTATCCATCCATCTGTTGATGGACATGTAGGTTGTTTCCATACCTTGGCTAATGTGAATAATGCTACAGTGAACATGGGAATGTGGTTATCTCTTTGATAGCCTATTTTTGTTTCCTCTGGCTATATGCCCAGAAGTAAGATTGCTGGCAAATCCGGAAATTTTGTTTACCAAATAAATACCAAAACAGTATTTAAGGAACTTTGACACTGTTTCCCGTAGTGGTTGCACCAGCTTACATTCCCAGCAACAGTGCACAAGTGCTTTGTTTTCTCCACATTCTCACCAACACTTGTTATTTCTTGTCCTTTGGATGACAGTCATCTGACAGGTGTGAGGTGATAATTTGTGATTTTGATTTGCATTTCCCTGATTAGTGATGTTGAGCACTTTTGCATGTGACTGTGAGCATTTGTAGATCTTCCCTGAAAAACAAAGACAAAAAACGCCTATTCATTTTTTCTGCCCATTTCTTAACTGGATTGTTTCGGGGGGTTTTGCTATTTAGTTGTATGAGTGCCTTATATATTTTGGTTATTAACCTCTTATCTGCTGAATAATTTGTAAATATTTTCCTTCATTCATAGTCTAAAACCATGTTCAGTTCAGTTCAGTCGCTCAGTCGTGTCTGACTGCGACCCCATGAACCGCAGCACACCAGGCCTCCCTGTCCATCACCAACCCCCACAGTTTACCCAAACCCGTGTCCATTGTGTCAGCGATGCCATCCAACCATCTCATCCTGCATCATCCCCTTCTCCTCCTGCCCTCAATCTTTCCCAGTATCAAGGTCTTTTCAAATGAGTCAGCTCTTCGCATCAGGTGGCCAAAGTATTGGAGTTTCAGCTTCAACATCAGTCCTTCCAATGAACACCCAGGACTGATCTCCTTTAGGATGGACTGGTTGGATCTCCTTTGTTGGACTACTGGTTGGAGAGTCTCCAAGGAACTCTCAAGAGTCTTCTCCATCACCACAGTTCAAAAGAATCAATTCTTTTAAACCCCTAATATTTTTTGTTAAGAGAATGGTTGGTAGCTTGATAGAAGGTGATGTGAGGAAGAGTTGAGTCTGCTGAGTTGAAGAGGAAAAGTGCAAATGNGGACTGATCTCCTTTAGGATGGACTGGTTGGATCTCCTTTGTTGGACTACTGGTTGGAGAGTCTCCAAGGAACTCTCAAGAGTCTTCTCCATCACCACAGTTCAAAAGAATCAATTCTTTTAAACCCCTAATATTTTTTGTTAAGAGAATGGTTGGTAGCTTGATAGAAGGTGATGTGAGGAAGAGTTGAGTCTGCTGAGTTGAAGAGGAAAAGTGCAAATGTACTAAGTAAGGCAAACACCCAACAAGCATTTCCTAAACAGAGTGCATGCAGACCTCAAGGAAAAACAGGAAATGAATGCATTCAGCTGGCCAAGGTACTTTGCGCTCAGTTGCTGTTACTTTGTGTACCATGACAAGAAAAACCAATAGAAAACCAACAGCAACCATCCCTGATACTGATATCAGTCCCATCTTTACCAGAGGAGAACATAAAAGAAACATGCCTTTTTCTCCTCTGTCCTACCTGATCATCGTCTAACCTCTGGTGGCTCAGAGGTTAAAGCGTCTGCCCGTGATGCGGGAGACTCGGGTTCAATCCCTGGGTCGGGAAGATCCCTGGAGAAGGAAATGGCAACCCACTCCAGTATTCTTGCCTGGAGAATCCCTTGGACGGAGGACCCTGGGAGGCTACAGCTCACAGGGTCGCAAAGAGTTAGACACGACTGAGCAACTTCACTTTCTTTCTTTCTGCTGCTGCTGCTGCTGCTGCTAAGTCGCTTCAGTCATGTCCGACTCTGTGCGACCCCATAGACGGCAGCCCACCAGGCTCCGCCGTTCCTGGGATTCTCCAGGCAAGAACACTGGAGTGGGGTGCCATTTCCTTCTCCAGTGCATGAAAGTGAAAAGTGAAAGTGAAGAGGGAAAGCTCACCTTTGAGGGCAGGCCAGGAACTAAACAATGGTCACCAGAGAGGTAGATGGAGCATCAGGAGAAAATGATTTCAGAAAAATAGAGTTGCAAGTATAAGATGCTATGGAGAAGTCTTAATAGAGCATTGAGACTTCCCTGATGGCCCAGTGATTAAGAATCCACCTGCCAATACGGGGGACGTGGGTTTGATCCCTGGTCTAGGAAGATTCTACATGCTGCAGAGCAACTAAACCCATGTGCCAAAGCTACTGAGCCCACACGCCCTAGAGCCCTTCTCTGCAACAAGAGAAACCACCTCAGTAAGAAGCCTGTGTACTGAAAATAGACCCCCATGTCCCACAACTAGAGAAAACCCCCACACAGCAACAAAGACCCAGTGTAGTCAGAAAAGTATAGAAATGAATACATTTTAAAAAGAGAGAGCATTAGATTTATGGGGCAGTACAGCATCAGTAACTGCTGGGAGCAGTTTGTGTGTGGTGTGGTGATGGCAGGGTCAGGTTGCCACACCAGGGAAGCAGGGCTGCAGAGAGGCAGGAGGGAATGTGCTACACTCTTTCAAGAAATCTGATGAGGAAAGAAAGGAGAGAAGAGAGGCTTTTACAGGGAGACACGTTGAGAGAATTCTCTTTGTACGAGGAGGAACACTTGAGCATATTATTTTTAGAATGAAGAGAAGTAGCTACTGGGGAGGAATAGGGAAATGATTGAAGATGAGAGAGCGAGAGCAAAAGAAAAGACTAAATGGAACAACTCTCCAGGGAGCTTATTTCCATTACATAATTCACTAAACAAATGTGGATTCATCTTTGTTTCAGCTCTAGCACCTTCTGACTGCAAGTGTGATTTCTGGCAGTAAGTTTACAGGCTCTCCCCTGCCCCCGCTCACACACGCCCCAGTAACAGCTCTAGATAGAGCCTTTGGAAAGATCTGCATACTACAGTAGTGTGGACCAGAAGACATCTGCTGGTAGTGAGTGCCTTTTGCCAAGTTGGAGTGAAGTGCTGTGTCCCTGGAACTCTCAGGAACTGACGCAAGTCATCTCTGCTGTGACCCAGCCCTGAAGGCAGCCAGGGAATCTTCAGGATGAGTGGACCCCTTCTTATATGATATCAGCTGCCTCATTATGCTTAACATTTCAAACATTATTAATTTTTAATTATTTACATTTCATTATCTGCAACACTTAAGCATCCAAATTTCACAGCTGATGTTCCTGATGAAATATTTACTAAACAATCAATCCTCTTGGATTCCACAGAGCTGGATGTTTTCAAGTGGGAGCAAATCCTTCCTCCAGGAGGCTGCCTTTGTTTTCTTGTGTTCTAGATGGACGTGGCTGCACTCTGAGCACTCGTGGCTTCAGCTGCGGTGTCCACTTTATCTCAGGGATGCTCTGTCAACTCTAAAGGGATGAGTGGCCCTGCTCAGCACTAGTGAAAACAGGTTGAGTACCGCTGGGACACTCAAGCCATCTCCCTTCTCATTTTCTTCTGTTAGGGCTGGAAATATATTAACAGGTAACCAGTTTTGGTGATAGAAAAGCAAGACAATCATTCATGGTCCAAAGGCAGAGGCATGATGAAAACTAATCAGAACTCCTACAAGAGATGGTCACTCATACAGCTAATCAACCAGCTGGCTTTTCCTTGCAAAATCAGGACCCACTGTCAATGGGAATGCCATTTCTAGAGCAAAGGCCGAGGGCAGCAGGCTTATCCACTTGGGCTTCCTGACACAAATACTCCGCAGTTCTATCATCCTTTATGCAAAAGGAAGGGGCTTAAGGCCAGCAAAATATTCAGTTTTACTTGGTTTTCCAGGAGCAGAGATGAAAGAAATGATGCTAAATACCTGTGCTCACCACTAGGGCCTTCCTTGCTGTCTCTTACAAAATCACTGGGAGGGCTGACTATGTGATGTATCTGGCAGTGTGGTTGAGAGTAAGGGATAAGAGTTAACTCTTCACTCATTCACCTGCTGTATGTCAGATCCTGCTGTAGGCACTAGAGAGGCAGAAGCAAATGAGACAGACATGGTTGCTACCATCATGGAATTTATATTCCAGGGAATGGAAGACTCTGGGGTTTGACTGCCATCTACCTGCTGAATGACTTCACTTAAGTTAATTAACCTCTCCATTTCCTTATCTGAAAATGAGAATAATCTGAGTACCGCTTTCATAGTGTCACTGTGATTATTTAATTATGTACATGCAAATGCAGGTACAACTCAGAAATCATAAGACTGGCACCCACAGTCAGCTTCACTGAGCTGTAGGTTAGTTGCGCATGTATAGTTCACTAAAACTTATATTTGAGGCATGTAATAGAATTAGCAATTTAACTATAACTATTGGGTTCCAGTTGCTGTTACTAGGCACAGCTCTAATTTAAATAGCAGTTGGAGACAAGATATAGGAGATGGGGCCATGGTGACCACGTTTTAGGAGGGGTTTCTGAGTTCAGGTAAGTCAACCCATTAGTATAAACCCTGGCATGAAGTAAGTGCTCAATAAATGCTAGTTGTTGTCAGCACTGTTGTGATTATTAGGCCCTGAAGTCTTTATAAATAGGTAGACTCCCTACTCCTCCTCTTTGGTTTGGTTTGGTGGGCTTTTATCATGTTCCTTTACCTGCTGAATATTTCTCTGCCTGTTCATCTTGTCTAGGTTGCTGTGTTTGGAGTGGCCTTTCTGTATGCCGGAAGTTTGTGGTTCCTCTTTATTGTGGAGGTTCCTCCCTGTGGGTGGGGTTGGACGAGTGCCTTG
This sequence comes from Oreotragus oreotragus, assembly GCA_006410675.1. Classification (NCBI taxonomy): domain Eukaryota; kingdom Metazoa; phylum Chordata; class Mammalia; order Artiodactyla; family Bovidae; genus Oreotragus; species Oreotragus oreotragus. The sequence goes on along the minus strand of SJYX01003725.1, from coordinate 12,562 downwards.
TCAAGGTTTCCTGGTTCGGGAAGCTTGCGTTGGTGTTCTGGTGGGTGGAGCTGGATCTCTTCTCTCTGGAGTGCAATGAAGTGTCCAGTAGTGAGTTTTGAGGTGTCTGTGGGTTTGGTGTGACTTTTGGCTGCCTGTATTTTTGTGCTCAGGGTTATGTCCCTGTGTTGTTGGAGAATTAGCTTGATATGTCTTGCTCTGAAACTTGTTGGCTCTTGGGTGGAGCTTGGTTTCAGTGTAGGTATGGAGGCTTTTGGATGAGCTCTTGTCAATTAATGTTCCCTGGAGTCAGGAGATTTCTCGTGTTCTCAAGTTTTGGATTTAAGCCTCCTGCCTGTGGCTTTCAGTCATATTCTTACAGTAGCCTCAAGAATTCCGTATCCATACAGCACAGATGACAAAACATCTAGGTTAATGGTGAAAAGATTCTCTACAGTGGGGGACACCCAGAGAGATTCACAGAGTTACATAGAGAAGAGAAGAGGGAGGAGGGAGGTAGAGGTGACCAGGAGGAGAAGAGGGGGAATCAAAACTGGGGAGAGCAGTCTAGCCAGTAATCCGTTCCCTATGTGCTCTCCGCAGTCCGGAACACTTAGAGAGGTTCACGGAGTTCCATAGAGAAGAGAAGAGGAAGGAAGGAGATAGAGGTGACCAGGAGAGGGGTCAAAACGAGAGAGAGACAGATCTAGCCAGCAATCAGTTCCCTAAGTGTTCTCCGCCCGGAATACCCAAAGAGATTCACAGAGTTAAGTAGAGAAGAGAAGGGGAGGGAGGAGGGAGAGGTGACCTGACGGAGAAGAAGGAGAGTCAAAAGGGGAGAGAGCAATCAAGCCAGTAATCACACTTCTAAGTAAAAATGGGTACTGAAGGTTGGATTCTTAAAGGTACAGAACTGATAACAAATACCAAAAAGTGAAGATTAAAAATCTAGAGTAGAGGTTAGACTCTCAAAAATACAATCTTAAAAAAACAAAACAAAATCACAAAAGTTATAAAAAATATGAAATTTGCTTTTAAAATAGGATCTTTTTTTGCAGGGTAATAGTAGGTTTTAAAAATGAAAATTAAAGGAGTAATAAAGAACTTAAAACTTTTTTAATTAAAAAAATTAAAAATGATAATAGTAAAATATATCTAGGAATTTCTCTGGAGCTGTTGAGGGCAGTGTGTCGTCAGTTCAGTTTCAAATAGTTCCTTGTTCCAGCTTACACTTCTTCTCAAGGTCTATAGGCCCCCTCCAGTGTAGCCAGTGCTAACTACGGGGTTTTCATCTGCTGCACCTGTCACTTCCAAAGCGGCTCCCTCTGTTTATTTTGGCTTCTTCTGTTTGCAAGTCTCTTCAGTGTCTAACTTCCGCCCTGACACAAGGGGCGAAGGTGGTCACTTATTTAGGCTCGCTTGTTCAGTTGTGCTGTGGGGAGGGAGGAACACTGCAAACAAATATCACTGGCGTGTGTGGGGAGTGCTCGCAGTGTCTGGGCCACACTGGGTTTGCCCCCACTCACGGCGCGTGTGCTTGCCCGGTTTACACTGCTCATGCTCCAGGTCGCTCTGCAGGGGAACTGTCTAAGGCAGGCCCTGGGTTGCATGCAATTCCCAGGTCTAAGCCACTCAGGTTCAGGTTCTCGGGTACTCCACAAAGGCGTTTTGTGCCCTTCCCAGGTCAGAGCAGCTCAGGCGACCAGGTGCTTGGCGAGTGCGCTCTCCCCAGCTGGGCGGTGCGTCTTATCACCTCCCAGGTACCAGCCGCTAGATTTCCTGGGTGCGCAGCAGGAGCACTGTGTGTCTCCTCTGGGGAGCTGACCTCTGGCTGCAGCCCTCCTGGCGGATGTCAGAATCCCAGGAAGACTTGGTTAGCAACTGGGAGCCTGCTCGCAGTTTGGTAGAGGCTGCCGTCCAATGGCACTTTCACTTTTCACTTTCACGCATTGGAGAAGGAAATGGCAACCCGCTCCAGTGTTCTTGCCTGGAGAATCCCAGGGACAGGGGAGCCTGGTGGGCTGCCGTCTATGGGGTCGCACAGAGTCGGGCACGACTGAAGCGACTTAGCAGCAGCAGCAGCCACCTCTGGGGCCGAGTTTGCCCCTTGCCTTCCAGCTCTGGCTGTCGCCCACCTGCCTCCCTGCCTCTGGCGGAGGATGGGCCGGCCCACTGTCAGCTGGCTGTCTTCTGGCATTCTCAGTCCTTTGTTCTGTGAGCAGCCTGGCAGTGCCTTAGGTTAGAGCCTTTTGTGGGAAAGTTCTCTCTCTCTCCTCTCTTTTGTTTCTCTCTCTCTCTCTGGCTATCCCACAATTTGGGTTCCTCTCTCACATTATCTCCCTCGGATTGTCCTCAGGGAATTCAGGCCTGGTCCTTTCCCTAAGCCATGCAGCCCGCGCCTCCCTGTGCAGCCCCCACTTGCTGGTGGGTTGCTTCTCCGCTGGGACTTGCAGTTAGGCGCGTAATCTGTGGGTTTTATTTATTTATTTTTTCCTCCCGGTTATGTTGCCCTCTGAGATTCCAAAACTCCCTGCAGACCCACTGGGGAGAGGGTTTCCTGGTGTTTGGAATCTTCTCCTCTTTCACGACTCCCTCCCCAGGATGGGTCTCCGTCCCTAACTCTTTTGTCTCTCTTTTTATCCTTCATCTTTTGTCCTACCTCCTCTTGAAGACAATGGGCTGCCTTTCTGGGTGCCTGGTGTCCTCTGCCAGAGTTCAGAAGTTGTTCTGTGGTATTTGCTCAGCATTCAAATGATTTTTCGATGAATTTGTTGAGAAGAAAGTGGTCTCCGGTCCTATTCATTCCTCCACCATCTTAGGGGAGAATCTCCAAGCCTTCATAAATAAATAAGACTGATATAATGGAGCACAATGTGGTGCTTGTACGTACAAAAAAATTAGTAAACGTAGCTCACACAAACTCGTGTTACTGGGCTTTTTATGACAGACTATTGAAGCCTCAGAAACGATGTCATCTGGCTCCTTCAGGGTGATGAAACTTGAGATCCTTAGAATAACCTGGGCAAGTTACATAGTGTGCAATAAACTGGGAATTAAAATCTGGTCTTTTGCCACAGCTGGACAAGGCCTGCTGTACCCACAGTGCTGCTCTTCTAACTCCCTCGTCTCAATCAAGTTCAACAAAAATGATGACAAGGTCCATACCGCAGTGGCAGCTGCAAACACCTTTCGCTTTCGTGCCAAGCTAAGTTACAAGCTTTGGAGTGCACCCATTTTGCCTTCTCTGGCTTCTCACCTTTCTGCCACCTGTCTTTTGGGGTTCATAACAAAAATAAAACACAAACACAAAAAGCGTAGCTCTGACAATCATAGCTGGTTTCACTGGATGGCTAGAGCTTAGTTATACTTGCAGAGATTCACTGAAAACTTTTTTTGGAGCCTCAAAAAATTAGCATTGTTATTATGAGTATTAACTAAAACTTGTCATTACTGGGCACAACTTTAGTTAAGTAGCAGTTGGAGGCAAAATACAGAAGCTGTGGCTGACCAAATGTCAGGATTATCAACTCTGTGAGCTCGGGTGATGGGTAAGGCATTGTGTAATTTCTTGTAGCACACAAGCCACTTAGATCCTTACTACCTCTGTGCCTTTTAAATATATAGTGCACTCAGTGGTTTGCACTGAACACGTAACAGGCAACTTTCAGTAAAGTCACTTGACAGCTCCTTCTAAAATAAATCTGATTTTATCTTTGTGTCATATAATTTCCCATGCTGAGAAGTTCACATTATCATCAACATAATAACAGTGCCTACAGCAGGCAGTCCTGAAGTACTTCTCAACCCAGGTTCCCTCAACACCACAACTCTTTCTAGCACAGGAGTCCCCAATCTCCAGGATCTGATATCTGGTGATCTGAGGTGGAGCTGATGTCATAAGAATAGAAATAAAGTGCATAATAATTATAATATGCTTAAACCATCCCCAAATCATCCCCCTTCCCGCCCCAGTCTGTGGAAAAGTTGTCTTCCCGAAAACAGTTCCCTGGTGCCAAAAAGTTTGGGGACCGCTGTTCCAGTAGGTTAGGGAGGAGGCTATCTCATTCCAACCATGAATAATCAGACATAAGTAACATGAGAATTTAACTGTAAGTTTTTTTTTTCTTTCCCCTGATGTCTTAGTATATAATTAATGCTTTTAATTCATTGTTGTGTCAAGATAGTACATCTAGCTCATGGAAACCATTTCTAAAATACAAAGACATGAGTCTGCCAAGGTTCCGGTCATACACATTTCAAATGATGTGGACTTTCTCTGGAGTATACCTGACTATTGTGTTCTTTAACAAAAGTAGGGTGTGAGTTTGCACACGTAGGTGCAACAGGAGGATTATGGGTGCCCAGCAGGTAGTTCATTTAGCGGTCATGTGCTGAGGAAAACAAGAGTTTTGAGTGTAGATGGACCGAAAGCAAGGAGTCCTGCGTATCCCTGCTGCTGCTTCTCTGACCCTAAGGCTGCCCCAGGCGAGAGTTTTCATCCCAGTAGGATGCCCAAGTGCTCCCCCTGATAATGGGGGCCAGAAATCTAGAAGTAAATGTGTTCTGGTTCTGTCTGAGAACACTAGCAAAAATTCCCGTGCAATTGCTTTCGTTTTTTAAAAGGGAGAAATAGATGACTATCGGGTCACTTTCACAGCAAATAGTTTATAGGTCAAGATCATCTGGAGCTAAGAAATGTGATATTCATTATGAAAAATAGAAAGCTTTGTTTAGCAGAGAATTTTTGTTTACTTATAAGCCCAAAAGGCTGAGTATAAAAAGTATTTAATGTACCAAGAATAAATTAAATTTCCCCCTTTCTATCTTTCTGTACTTATTCCTCTAATTGTTTATTTTGAAACCTCTCTTCACCCATGAGAATGTGAGCCACACGGAGATAGGGATTTTTGTCCATTTGCTTGCTGTGTATCCCCAGGGCCTTACACAGAGTCTGGCAAATACGAGTATCCAATATGTACTCACTGACCAACAAATGAATGAATGAGTGAACTGTAAATGGAAAAACCATCCTTCCAAATGAATTCATTTGTGGATGTAAGCTAGCACATTCCCTAGAAAGCAGCCTCCTTCATTAAGGGCAGGCTTTAAGGTTCACAGGAGATTTTAGCATCAGCCTAATGAAGCTGATTTTCCTTGGAAATTGCTCTCTGCTCCTCTCCCCTAGTTTTCTCCTCAGCATTTGTTTTCAGATCAGCATTGGATCTGAAGTTATAGCTTTTTCTTCCCAGAATTCACCTGAGGAAAAATTGTCTTTTCCTTGCATCTGAAGCTTAGTAAATTGAGGAAAACCAACTTGGGCGAACATCTTATGATCTTGGGGAAAAAAAAAAAGAAAGAGACCTGAAAGCTCAAAACAGATGGTGCCGCTCCTGCCTTGGGGATGCTGGGCAGCTTGGGCCGGCTTGGAGTGGTTCTCCTGGGAAACTGGGACTGGCTGGATTCTCTCCTGCCTCAGCAGAAGTGCCAGACCATGCCAGTCACAGGGTAAAGTGGCTGGGGTGTGGGCCCTACACAGAGAGGCTCTGTAAAATCCTTCTTACTGACTTGAGCCCCATCAGGCATTCTAAGATTTCAGGACTCACCTAAACCTGATTAAAGGTGTCCAGAGGGCCCGGGGTTAACACTGAGTTGTTCTTTAAGAGCAAGATTATGGTTTTCAATAAAGTGGATTTGTGGTACCCGAGGTGATTTTGTGGAAGAAAAAAAAGGAAGATTAAAAAGTCTGTGTCAAAGTAGTATTTTGATTAGACCAGAAACATAATTTTTAAAAGTGGAAAATAGTAGAGATGCCATAGAAAATGTGCTTGGGGCCTGCCCTCCCTGGAGGAACGGAGTCGATAAATCATCTCCCGCAGTCCCAATTTTTCAAGTGTGATGTTTTCGACATTTTGTAAACTTACATTTTAAAGTAAAGAATGCACAACCCCATATATTTAAGGTTATGTTATCGCATTTGTCATCTTTTTTAATTCTGGAAAGTATTTCATTTACCCTTGTTAGGTATATATATGATCCTGTGCTTTACTTTTCATGAAGGAAGGAGAGTAAAACAACAAGCTTCTTGGTTTAGGAAGAACTAACTAGTAAATTTTCCTCCAGTTCTCCAGGATCGTGGCCACTGCTTCTTTCCTGACAGTGAACTTTGCATCCCAGTCTCCATTAGTCTTAATAGAAGCCAAGCATTCTCTCCCCCTCACTGTGCTATAAGAATCATTTTTCTTGAGTGGAGTAATGGTTATGAAGTCATTTAGGTATTCACAGAAAAAAATGCCCTTTACTGTTTTTTTTTTTTTTTTTTTT
>SJYX01003720.1:0-18328 GCA_006410675.1 Oreotragus oreotragus | reverse complement strand
CCACGACCATGGTGGCAGGAATTCCCTCCAGGGCGAATGTCTCCATTCTGTCTCTGTGATGCCTCCAGGGATGGGGACTTTATGATTTTAATGGAGAGCTGCTTTTTTCTTTTAATAATCAGGCAAGCCATGTCTCCTTCACACTGCCAGTCGCTTTCATTTTGAACCCTAATGAGATACTAAATAACTTTCTACGAATTTTAAAGTCAAATGGTCTTGACTCAGGATGTCTTTGTGACTATCCACAAGTTACTTTCCCTCTCTGGGCCCATTTCCTCACCTGTAGAATAGGAAATGTAATAGAGTTCTAAGGATCAGCTATGCGGAAAGTGAGTGTTTAGAGTGGTCGCCCCACATGTAGAAGGCACTCAACAAGCCCTGCTCTCATCATTATCATTTTGAGGACAGCCTTTCCTCCCTTTAAAGACCAGCATGTTTGTCCCCTCTCAGCCTTGCACTCAGAGAGGTCAGAGCACCTTCCCCGGCCCAGACACCATCTGGAGCCACCGTCTGCCTCTCCTCCCCGCTGGAACTAGCCTGTGAAGATCCCCATAAACAATTTCAGGTGGAGAGATAACTATCTTCCTGAGTTCCTTTGGCTAAGGCACATCTGTAGGGGGAGGCTGACTAATTATAAGCCCACTGATGGTTTAATTTCCCTGATGCCATCTGAATTCCACATGGCCTCTTCTGCTGCTTGTTTGCAGAATAGCGTGTTTTTTGAGCAGAGAAGGATCCTCTCTATACTCTCCCATCATGAATTCAGTATAGGCACAACCTGCCTTCCTTGGCTGGGTCTGTGCTTGGCACACTAAACACCTTCCCCATATTCCTGGGGATTTTGCTGTGTGGTGTTTTAGATGCTGCTGACCTTCTCTGGGCCTGAGTCATTTATCTGAGATTGAGGATTCAGATAATTGATGCCTTGCTGTGTTCAGAGGAGGATCTGAAATGCTTAGTGTTTGAGCTGCTACTAGGGGAGATTAAACATCGGCACCTGGCTCCATGATTCCCAGTGAACGTGAAGCTTCGCCTACAGAGTGAGGAGTTGTTCTAGGGAACAGGGCAGGAGTGGTGGCCCCACCAACAAGAATGGCAGCAGTCGGAGTGTCAGTAATGACCTTTGCCCCTAACAAAGTGGTTTATTATGCCAGAAGCTAAATTAATCACATTGATTTCATGTAAATCTCTCCCAAACCTTCGGAGTTAAGACTTATTCTTCCCATTTTACAGAAGGAAAAACTGAGGCTCATTGGCTTGCTTGATAATTGCTGAACTGCCGACCTTAGAATCTCATATCTGTCTTTGTCCTTTGCACTTGCTGTTCCTCAGCCCTAATGGTTGGTTATTACACCAGGGAGCTTTACATCTGGTTTGGAATCTCTTTTTAAATGTCATTTTAATAGAGAGAAAGCTTCTTTGATGACACTGTAAAATAGGAGCATCCACTTAGTCAGCTTTCTTTTACTTAGAAGCACTGTCTTACACACACACACTATGGCTGACTGTGTTTGTCCTCCCACCATGTAAATGGGACCTTGGTAGGCCCAGGACTTGGTGTGTTTTGCCCACCGCTGTATACTCAGTGCCTGGATCGAGGCCATGGTAATAGTATGTTTTCAGTACATACAGGTGTGGAGTGAGCAGGTGAGTGATTAAATTCCGGTGCTAAGACCCACCAACGTAACCATTGCCTGTCTTTCTTGGAGGACTCATGCGGTACTTGTTTATAAGATTGTCCTGATCCTTCAAACAGCAGGTATGGTTGCTTCTTTCCTCCTGTGTGTTCAGAGGTTGGGGTTCCAGATTCCTGAGCTGAAGCTGGAGCCCCCATGTGACTCCCCGACGTCTCATGTCATTCCAAGTTAGATGCTGCTGACGGCCTTCCAGGAGTCCCTGCTCCAGCGAGATTCCTGGCCAGGTTTCCAGCTGAAAGATCAAGCTCAGGGTCAGCTGATGTCCGTAAAGTCACCAGCTTTACTTTTTAATGGTTGGTTGGTTGATTTTCTTTTTTTGGTCTTCTCAGTTTTCAGTGTCCTCCCCTTCCATGGGATGGAAGAAAGAAACAGCTGGGCGTAGCTGAGCGTTCCCTGTCCTCTGAAGTGAATTCTCCATTCAGAGGCCAGTACTCTCCTCGGCAAAACAATCAGATGTGCGCCTTACGCTCCCTCCATCTTTCTCTAACCTTTCCTCTCTGACGCCCAGGTAGTGCTGCCTTCGGCCAGCTCCTTGCCTCGTAGGTGCTGTTCCACCCCCTGGCTCTTTCCTCCTTCTTTTCCACACTAACGTGCCCTGCATCTCCAGCTGATCTAAGACTCTGCAAAATGAGCCAGAATCTTTGGATAAATGGTTCTTAACAAGGGCTTCGCATCTCATGATGAATCTGCTCCGCTGTTAGGTCCAGAAGGGCACCAGCTGTGTGTGTGTGGTGCGCCTGGCTTGGTGTTTTCTGCATCCTGGCTGCTCAGCCCCACACTACAGACTGTGAGATCAATAAGTACGGGATATGTGAGCAAGTGTACAGAAGACTAAGTGCCATTAACATCTCCAGATACCGTACGCATTCTAGCTGGGACCTTCCTCACTTTAAGACACAGAGTGAATAACGAGGCAATTTCAAGGTCTATGACAAGTGGTCCCCAACCTTTCTGGCACCAGGGACCAGTCTCGTGGAAGGCAATTTTTCCATAGACTGAAGGTCAGGGGGAATGGTTTCCAGATGATTCACGTGCATTATATTTGTTGTGAACTTCATTTCAATTACTATCTTAATGTGATATATAAGGAAATAATTATTGCAGCTCACCATAGTGCAGAATCAGTGGGAGCCCTGACCTTGTTTTCCTGGGGGTGACGGGAGACGGTGGTGGCAGCCACTCCCCAGTGCCTCAGCTCCACCCCAGATCATCAGGCATTAGGTTCTCCTAAGGGCCATGCAGCCGAGAGCCCTCGTGCACACAGTTCATAGGAGGGCTCACGTTTCCGTGAGAATCAAATGCTAGAGCTGATCTGACAGGGGGCGGAGCTTAGGCAGTAACGCCAGCAATGGGGAGCAGCTGTAAATGCATATGAAGCTTTGCCTGCTTGCCCTCTGCTCACCTCCTGCTGTGCAGGCTGGGTCCTGTCTAAGCCTGGAGGTTGGAAACCCCTGCTCTGTGACACCAGATGCAGGGAGTATTTTCCACCAAGGCTCTTTCCTGCAACGTGTGTGAGTCACACTGTCCCAGCAAGTCCGGAGTGCAGGGCACTTGGATTTGGAGAAAGGCTCTGTGCTACCCGGCTGTCTCTGGAATTTGCTAGTGACTTCCCTGAGGAAGTCATTTCAAGATTCCCTTTCCCATGACTTGCAGAAGATGGGGAAGAAACTAGACATGGAGCTTGAGTTCTGGCACATATGGCATTTAATCAATGGGTGTTCTTCCTTCTCTGGCTCTTAAGCAATCTAGTTCTCTCAAACATCCTAGAGAAGCAGATAACAGTCAAGCAGATAACATTCAAGCTGATGGCGAGGAAGAGAAGGACATTCTCAAGGCGTGGCTGAGTTCAACTCTAGGTAGATTTCGTATCTGCTATTCAAATGAAACCACAGTGCATTGATGGGTGGTACCCATGGTGGTGGTCCATGGGAACCCTTTAAATAACCAAGGAAAGTAAAGTGGGAGTGTCATGGGGAAGGCTCATGCCATGTCTAGAGCGTGGGATGAAATGTCCCCTTACATTCTGTCCAATCCACACAATCTACGGCACTGAATGGCAGCCAGACTTTGTGTTAAGCCATAGTTAGAGTTCACATTTGCCGACTACCTTGCAGTTTTACTTCTAAGAGTATTGTGCTGTAGTCAGATTGTTTGAATTTCAGTCATTCCTCTATGCATCTCTGAGGAATACTCTCTTCATCCAGAAAAGCCCTATTTGCACTGCTCTGCTGCCCTGATGAGAGAGGAGACTCTTACCTGCTCTGCAGGGGTGGGAGCTGGAGCTGGACGGCAGACTTTGAGGGGGCATGTGTTGGGGTGTCCGTGAAAAGACACCTGGAGCCAGGAGGCAGCAAGGGCGTGACTTTCCAAGTTGCGGAGGCTGGCAGCCCCTGCTGCTGGCGCCACGAAGCCACACAGCCCAGCTCCTGTGCGGCTCCCTGCTTGGCCTGACTTCTCCATGATGCAAACCAAGCCACTCAGAGGCTGCCTGCAAACTTTCCACTGAGCGCTAAGCAGCGATCTCCCGCTCTGGGGGGCGTCTTCCCAGGTCCCAATCAGGCACAGCTCAGAGAATTGATCTATTAGCTTAACCACGAAAGAAAGAGCGGGAGCGCGAGCCAGGAGGCCGTGGAGCGGAGCGTTTTTGCGTCGCAGTCCCCTCCCTTCTGACTTGGGTATTAATTGCTACATTACCACTGGCATGTAAGAAAGACAGTCAGCAAAGCCTGGGAGAGCTCCAGCTCCTCCCTCCCTGCTCTGCTCAGCTTCCCTCTCCTCCTCCATCCCCTCACAGCACCCTCTGCCCTGGCAGTGCTGGCCCAGCCTGGCATCGAGAGGTCCTCCCGTGTTGAGGACTTGGGGGGACAGCGGGAGGGGCTTGGGGGGAGGAAGGGAACAGACACCGTGCCCTGTGGGCTCTCTGGATGCAGAAGCCGGACTCACTGCAGAGGCAGCTGTGCTGTTTCTGGAGCCTCTGGGGTGCATCCATCTCTCAGGATCCGAGCAGGCAGGCTCCAAGTTCCAGGGCACGCAAGGTGGGTGCCTCCCTTCTGGGCGCTGACAACACAACCTGCCTTTCCTCTGCCACCATGAGCGGCTGCTCCAAAAGATGCAAGCTTGGGTTCGTGAAATTTGCCCAGACCATCTTTAAGCTCATCACGGGGACCCTCAGCAAAGGTAGGGAGCCTGGCCTTGACCCGCGTTTTCTATCTTGCTGTGGTCTGGCCGGTCCAAGTGCCTCAGCGCAGTAAGCGTGGCATTTCGATGCACTTGGGTCTCCAAGGGAGCTGGAGGAGAAGCTGGTGGCTGGGTTTCAGGGTTGCTGACAATCTGGGTCCTGGCTCTGAGCAGGCGGGCACCAGACCAGGGAGCTCGGCGGCTGTAAATGTCCGGAACTTTGGAAGTGGATTTGGTGGTGTGTGACAGACTGGTTACAGGCGGGCGGAGGGACAGAACCCTTCCCAGAGCACTGGAAATGGCTTAGAGTGACCAGAGTTTCAAGAAGTCATTCACAGAGGAGTGCTGTGTCTTGCTGATAAAAGAGAGATTTGATGCGGTGGGCTGTGAGTAATTCTGCAGATCAGAGACGCTGGAGGGAGCCAGCAGGACTGGCTGCGGGGCCGGGATCCACGGTGCACTGGTGAATACAGGCTCTACATTAGCTCTGGGTCTGATGTGCCCAGGCCTTTCTCCTCTGGGGTTCCAGGCTCTTGCATTTCTGGGGTTTTGTTCATCGTTTCTTTGCGGTTTGGGATCCCTTGTCCTTCTGCGTCTTCTACCTAAACCCATGCCCCAAGAACCGGGGTGGCAGGGAGTTTTCAGGTCTGACTGCCCAGGTAGCCCACTAAGGGTGCCTGTGGACCAGAATTAGGGCTCCATGTGTGCCATTCAGCCTCAGGACACAGAGGGGTGGCTAACTTCTCTGGGGCATTCCTGCGTCTGGGGCCCCTTGTTGCACTCTGTACCAGGGAGTGTGAGGCACTCAGACACTCCGGCAAACTTTCTGGAGATAAGATTTGAAGAGAGAGCAGCAGCGTGATGTGACTGCACTGGCTGAAAAAATGTCTTTAAATATTCATGCCCTTCGTTCAGGAGGAAAGAGTCTTGGGGGAAGCAGCAGGCAGGCTATTTGGAGAAGGAGCAAGGCCCACAAGCCCATGATGGGGGTTTTGAAAACGACAGTGAGAAACGATAAAGGCTGTGTATGAATTTCTCTAATGACCTGGGTCAAGGCTGCCCGGCAGGTCTAGCTTGGTGACATGGTAAAGTGGGTATATAAGGAGGGATGGTGAGATTCTGCTTATTTCTTTTCTCTGCTCCTTTCATCACTCCTGTTCTGTCCCCCACTGCACTTGTGAAACAGGTTACTGCCCCTCCTGGAACCCCAGGTGGAATGAAAACTCAAAACTGAGAGTCAGCTGCCAAGCAGAATTCCTAGGGGCTCCAAGCAGGGTGGACTGGGGTAAGGGGAGAGAGCAGAGGGCTTAAAGGGCCACGCAGTGCAGCCCCACTCGGTCCTCTGACACAAATGAAGTGCTTTCTTCTCACGGCAGCGATTCTGGCTCTCGGGGGTAATGGGTGGCATGCAGCGTCCTATCCCAGTCTCTGCTTCCCAGAACGCGATGGGAAGAGCTTTGGCCTGGACTTAGGCAGCCTAGGTCTCAACTCCAGCTTTGCTCCTTACGCAAGTCACAGCCTCTCTGAGCCTCAGTTTCCTCATCTGTAAAATGAACCTAACCCGTCTACCTCCCAACCTTGTTGCAAGAATCCAGGGAAGCTGAGACATGGGCTTGCTTTATGGGGCATGTTGCAGTGACCCCACATGAAGGAGCCGCCAAGGACTGAGATGGGCATGGGTCTGCAGAGGGGACCCAGACCATCCCCTCTGTCCATCCAGGCTCACAAATTCTTTCATGTATCCGACTTCAGGCGGATCTGTACACTTCGGGCAGCATCAGAGCAGGGAGAGATCTCAGAAGGACTTAACGCAGTAAGCGGGGGGCGAGTGTGAGCAGGTGAGGCCAGTCAGGGAGAGAGAGGGTGTGTATAGAAGACAGAGGGTGGATGGCCATTTGAACAAATGAGCATGAAGACACTTTCATCTGCATGTTTACCTATCATCATTCATTTAACACTTATTTATTAAGCGCCTGTTCTGCGCCACACTCGTTAGACACCGGACACACGGATGAATAAGACTCAGGCCCTTTGTCAAGAAACGTGCTTGCCGGTGGGGACACAGACCAAAGACACACAGCCACCACGGGGCCACCATGCTGGTGCTGAGATGGAGGGAAGTGTCAGAGAAGAGACGCCGGGCAGGTGGAGAGCTCCTCCAAAGACGGCATCTCAGCTGAGTCCAGGAGGCACACCGGGGCTGGGCAGCAGAGTGAGGCTGGCGCTGACAGAGGGAGCTCACTGAAGCCTCAGCCTCTGCAGAGCCGCCAGCCGGTGGGTCAGGATGGCCCCCTCTCTCCACGCAGGATCCCAGAGACTGAGATCCGTGTGGCACAGAAGGGGCTCCACGGGACCTGTGTGGGGACCGAGTGGCCGCCTGGACTTCCCTGGACCCGCTTCGGTGCCGAGTTTGTGCAGACCCCCGTGCGAGGTGATGCGGCAGGCACCAGGGCGGCACGCTGCTCCTGGCTCCGCAGAGAGCCCTGAGTGGTTACACAGCCCTGGCTCTGCGCCAGGCACATGCTGGGAAATCAGTGTTCTGCCCACCCCAGGTGTTCGGTAAATATTTTAAAAATAAACAACCGAGAAAGCAGGGCCAAGCCTAGAGCAGGGGAGTGGAGAAAGGTCTTTTAAGGTATAGACCAGCCCTAGGTGAATTTAGAGTCGAGCCTATGTGGACACGGGACATTCCCATCATGACTTCTGATTTTCATTGTGATTTCATTTATTCATTGTTTGTCTCACTGAGCCCTAGATTTGCGATAATCCAACCTTTAGAAGAATTTCTCTTTGCTCTTTTGGTGACTGAGGAATGTCAAGACTCCCAGGGACCTCCAGCTGGTCCTGGGAGCAGCTTACCATCTCTGCCTGCCTTGGGAATAATTGGGGAACAGGGAGGGCCCACGAATGCCCATGTCCTAGTCACCTCCCTCTGACGCCAGCCCTCCCCTGTCCCAGTGGGCTCAGTGGCTGGTGGCCTAGATTTCTCATGGCTAGATTTCCAGACGTGAACAGATCAGGTCCTCCTTGACGTCGATCTTTTCCTTCATAGCTTTGATCACAATATGTGATCTGTCTTTTCTTTTAGGAACACCTTAGCTAAAGGCTGTCTTTCTTCCTTAAGCTCTGTGAGGGCAGGGGCCAGGTACGTTTTTACCCACCACTGTGGCCAGAGTTAGGCATCCAGTGCCCGGCCCAGAGTGAGTGCACCACCGGTAGGGCTAAATGAGTGAAGCAGGTCTACGCAGCACCCTGAGGTGATGCTTGGAGTAGCTTGAGTTCCTAGGGAGCATTGAACACACATCTGTCCCAGAGGGTAAGCCTCCAGCCAGACAAATCACTCAGAACCTTGCCTGAGCTTCTTTGTGTCTTGGGAAGGGCATTTCAGTTGTCAACAGAGCAGCGGTTGTGTGTGAGTTGTGGGGATGAGAAAGTGTCTGGCACCTTCACTCCTGCCCCTCCGGCTCTACTTTGATTTGCTTTACATACTGCATTTTATGATATTTAACACATGAGTTTCTTCCTTTAAAAACAAAAGTTCAAAAGCCAATTATGCAGTGGAAAAGGCAACTTGATGCCAGACTAGTCATCTTGGGCTTTCTGCTGGGGAGCCTCATCCCTATCTCTAGCCTCAGTTACCTACTCTGTAAGTGTCCTCCTTATAAGATGACACAAGATTGTCTGCCTAAAGCTTCCTGCACAACGGGTCTCCCGGAAATGTTCTGTGGTGCTCCCGCAGTGGTTAACTGGTACGCTCAGGGCTGCGAGCATCTGAGGGCAGGGATGCCTCTCTTCCTGCTTGTTTCTTGTGCCCCTGACACAGACTCTGAGAGCAACTTCTGCTGCACATGCTGGGAAATCAGTGTTCTGCCCACCCCAGGTGTTCGGTAAATATTTTAAAAATAAACAACCGAGAAAGCAGGGCCAAGCCTAGAGCAGGGGAGTGGAGAAAGGTCTTTTAAGGTATAGACCAGCCCTAGGTGAATTTAGAGTCGAGCCTATGTGGACACGGGACATTCCCATCATGACTTCTGATTTTCATTGTGATTTCATTTATTCATTGTTTGTCTCACTGAGCCCTAGATTTGCGATAATCCAACCTTTAGAAGAATTTCTCTTTGCTCTTTTGGTGACTGAGGAATGTCAAGACTCCCAGGGACCTCCAGCTGGTCCTGGGAGCAGCTTACCATCTCTGCCTGCCTTGGGAATAATTGGGGAACAGGGAGGGCCCACGAATGCCCATGTCCTAGTCACCTCCCTCTGACGCCAGCCCTCCCCTGTCCCAGTGGGCTCAGTGGCTGGTGGCCTAGATTTCTCATGGCTAGATTTCCAGACGTGAACAGATCAGGTCCTCCTTGACGTCGATCTTTTCCTTCATAGCTTTGATCACAATATGTGATCTGTCTTTTCTTTTAGGAACACCTTAGCTAAAGGCTGTCTTTCTTCCTTAAGCTCTGTGAGGGCAGGGGCCAGGTACGTTTTTACCCACCACTGTGGCCAGAGTTAGGCATCCAGTGCCCGGCCCAGAGTGAGTGCACCACCGGTAGGGCTAAATGAGTGAAGCAGGTCTACGCAGCACCCTGAGGTGATGCTTGGAGTAGCTTGAGTTCCTAGGGAGCATTGAACACACATCTGTCCCAGAGGGTAAGCCTCCAGCCAGACAAATCACTCAGAACCTTGCCTGAGCTTCTTTGTGTCTTGGGAAGGGCATTTCAGTTGTCAACAGAGCAGCGGTTGTGTGTGAGTTGTGGGGATGAGAAAGTGTCTGGCACCTTCACTCCTGCCCCTCCGGCTCTACTTTGATTTGCTTTACATACTGCATTTTATGATATTTAACACATGAGTTTCTTCCTTTAAAAAAAAAAGTTCAAAAGCCAATTATGCAGTGGAAAAGGCAACTTGATGCCAGACTAGTCATCTTGGGCTTTCTGCTGGGGAGCCTCATCCCTTTCTCTAGCCTCAGTTACCTACTCTGTAAGTGTCCTCCTTATAAGATGACACAAGATTGTCTGCCTAAAGCTTCCTGCACAACGGGTCTCCCGGAAATGTTCTGTGGTGCTCCCGCAGTGGTTAACTGGTACGCTCAGGGCTGCGAGCATCTGAGGGCAGGGATGCCTCTCTTCCTGCTTGTTTCTTGTGCCCCTGACACAGACTCTGAGAGCAACTTCTGCCACGGCCCTTCTCCTGAGCTTTCTCTCCTATGGCCCACCCAGGGCTGAGACCGACATTTCTTACACCTGACTCCCTGATCAGGAGCCAGGAGTGTGCCTCCCAGAGCCAGGCCCTCCCCTGCTCTAAGGAAGAACTTAGCAGAAGCCCAGCTCCCTGCCGGGAGTCCCAGAACTCCAGCCCTGGGGGGACCTGCGTCCTCCTCTTCCTGTGCAGCCGGCCCCTCGGGTCTGGCTCAGAGACTTCAGGACTCAGAGGCAGAAGCTAGAGGTCGTGCAGGCTTCCCTCTGGCTGGGGAGGTTTAAGCCCATTTCCTTCTGCATTTTGGAAACCCATTTGTCACCCCAGACACAGATGGCAAAGGCAAAGCAAAGCAGGAGGTAGGAATCCAATCCAGGAGAGCTTCAGTTGTCCTGACCACCCGCGTGGCTGCGGGGTCAAAAGCGGGGCGGTGCTGATCTTGTAAGATTTATCCCAAGGACTTTGACCTGAGCCCCAACTCCCCCTCCTGCCCTGGCCCAGGTCACTTCACTCTGCACAGCAGGAGCTCAGCTTCAGACGCACTGGAGACAAGCTGGAGACAAGCTGTGCCTCTTGCCGTCTCTTTGCTGCTGTTCAGGAGCCTCAAGAAACTGACCTTGAACTTGGGGAGGACTCTGCCCTCGGGCAGTCTGGGCTGGAGTCCCAACCCTGCGGTCCACCAGCTGTGTGAGTTTGGGTGAGTTGCAAAACCTCCCCAAACCAAAGTTCCTCCTTGTTCATTGGAGATGATAGCGATATCAACCGCGAAAGGCTGTTTTCTCATTTAACAAAGATAATACAAGTCACAGGCTGGCAGCTTGCAGGGAAGGGGGCGACCCTGCACTTGTAGCGAGTTGAGAGCAAGTCCCTCCTGACCCTGGAAGTAGGCATTGCAATCAATTCAAACCATTTTTACAATTTTAAGCAAACTGACCTTTACTAAGCCAGGTGGCCTAGCTGGCAATGAGTAGCAGGGCTGGAATAAGAAGTCAGGTTCTAGTGGAGTCAAGACCAGGTGCTTCCCTATCCCCGGAGCTGAGGAAGATGCCCCTTCAGGCATTGCTCCCCACCTTGTGACCAGGAGAGTTCCGCCAGCTTCTCATTAATTTTGTAGGTGTGTTTGTCAGAAATGATTGTACCTGCTGGATCAATTCAGGGCAGCCACCTGTCTTGCAAGGAGTTGGGACAAATTCCATAATGTGGCTTGGCCTGGATTAAGGAACACTAATGGGTAGAGGGAACACCCACACAGGCCAAGGTCAGCAAGACAGATGCACGTGTGCCCACCTGGCCTTGTTATCATCTCTGGGGTCTGGCACCCACTGAATGCTGAGCCAACTCTGCACCCACGAGGGGCCCTCCCTCACCACTCTCCATTCTTAGAGGGCAAGTATGAGACGTGGTCACGCCAGTGGAGAGATACACAAGTTTTAGGCCATCAGGCAAACTAGAAGAGAGACATCCACTCTTTACTAGAATTATCCAGGAAAGCAACGACCTTGACTCTGGGGATCTTGGAACCTGTGAGATGTGACAATGCCTCTGTCGAAAGGAGGACACCACCTGCCTCCTGAGAAGCTCAACTTGTGTGCACCCATCTTTGCTGGGAAAATTAAGGTCTGCACCACCCCTAGTCCTAGCTAGCCTGCTGTCCCAGCCATGCAGGTAAGCACTGAGTCCATGTGAGCACAACCTCTTCCCTGGTTGCAACTGGCCTGGCTCTGGGAGGCACACTCCTGGCTCCTGATCAGGGAGTCAGGTGGAAGTGAGACAGTCTGAGCATTTGTACCTTGCCATCAGCAGAAAGTTCCATCATTCCGGTCCATTCCTGCCTCCTCAGTCCCAAGCCGGAGCCTGCCAGGGTGGGCAGCCCTCATCCCAGCCTCCAGGTCTCTTATCCTGGTTCCTCTGTGGCAGACCCATCACTCCCTGATTCATTTTGCTGGCCAGGTGCTCTCCACAGGGGTTGGGACTCCAGGGTCCCCTTAGGCCCACAGCAGAGAAGAGGGGAGGGACCTCCTCCCCCTGCCCAGGCTGTCCCTCTCGGGGCCCCCAGGCCTCTGTTCCAGATGACACCAATACCAGGCAGGAAGGATTTGTTCAAGGCTGCTTATCCCAGCCCTGCTGCACAGACATCCTATTAACTTGAAGACCACGGGGGAGCACCTAGTTAGTTTCAAATTAAAAGTAGCTGGAAGTGGGCCCCTCTGGCAGGTGTGAAGGCTGCAACAGAAAGACACAGTGGCTCAAATCAGGTCTTACTCAGTGCTGGGAGGTCCGGAGGTCCCTGGCCGTGCCAGTGTGACCCTCACTGTCCCCACTCTGCTCAGGCGGCAGAAGCTTCCCTGGATTACCTCTCCGACCAGACTGCAAGTCCCACGTCCCAGAGAACTGTTGATTCGTGAGAACAGACATGGTCAGGTAAAGCAGTCAGAGAAGGCAGGAAGACGCAGGGGACACACAGCTCTGGAGCCGGGCAGCCCCGGCTTCGAGTCCTGCCACTGCCTGACAGGGCAGCCCAGGGCAAGCCACGTCCCACCTTGAGTCTGTGTCCTCCCGTGAAAAATGGGGCCAGTCTCTCCCTCCTCGCAGGGCTGTGAGGAGAGGGCTCCTGAGCACGCCCAGCACCAAGCACAGACCCACTGCCCAGGAGAAGCCACAGTCCCACCCTTCTCTTTCTCTCCCGGGGCTACACCGTGGACTCGGAGCTGGCAGGAAGGAGGCAGAGGCCAAAGAAACAAGCCCTGAGTCAAGGCTTCTTCCAGCTCTTCTCCAGATGCACTGCTCCTCCAAAGTTGCCACCTCCACCCTCAGCCTCTCTCAATTACATCTTTGTAAACAAGAATTTGTCCACAGCTGAAATTATCTTTTTTATTCGGTGGGTTTATGTTTGTATTGACCAGTCCCTTGCCCCTCTGAGAGCAGGCACAGTTGCTGCATGGGCCTTATTGGTGATGCCTCGAGCTGTGGATGGATGTTGAATAAATGATGACCGACTGCTTTCCCTGCCCAGCAACACTCAGAAAAGTGTGACTGCAGTCCTTTTCTTAGGCCTGGACTGTGTTAGGCTAGTTTGGAGGCCTCCCATGCTTCATCTTCCTGTTCTGAATTTCTGTGCAGGAGGTTGATAGAAGTCACCAGCCACAGTGGCCTTGATGAGGTGAAGGGTCAGTGCAAGCAAGACCAAGGGCCTGGCCACCCCTCCAGCCCAGTTCTCGCATGCTCTGTGGGATTGCCCTTGCTGCCCGTCCATGGAGGCTGGCCAGATGCACAGAGGGGAGGTCACATAGGCCCCCCAGGCCAGCTGGATCCAATGGAAGCCAGGACTCCAGGAAAAGACACCAGTGAAGATGTTTATCACTGGGATCAACCCCCTCCCTGTACGCTCCACGAGAAAGCCTTCTTCCTGTTGGGATGAGGGCAGGAGGGCCACGAATGAAAAGCCAACTGCGGTCCTGTCTTCCTAAAGCCACCGAGTTCCATTTTGTGGTCTTAGTGCTACAAAGAGCAGCTGATTGGGAGCCTGGGTTTGATTCCAGATGCTTCCCTTCTCTGGGCCTCAGTGTCGTCATCACTAAAATGGGGAGTGGCTGGTTTCAAAGGTCCCTTCCAGTTTTAGAATTTTAAGATTTCATAGCAATCCTTGTAACACTATGCATGGCATCTGCTCTATGCCTGACGTCGCTGTGAGCACTGCACACAGTTTCACTGAATACACACAAAAACCCTAGGAGGTGGAGAGCTCCCACTAACCCTCTTTATGGCTGAGAAGTTCTGGGCTTCAGGAGTGGAAGTGTCTGGCTCCAGGTCACACAGCCAGCTTGGAACACAGCCAGACTTGGAAATCAGGCTGTCTGCCTCCAAGTTCCGGTTTTACTCCCTACATGACACTCCCTTCATTTCTGAAACTCAGATCTGGTGTAGGAAAGGAATAAAGACAAAACTGGTTCTTTCCCAGCTTAATAAAGAGATGACACAAGGTTTCAAGGCCTCCATTCTGACCGAAGCAGCACAGCTCTGGAGAATTCCCCTGAGATCTGTGACTCACCCCTCCCCCCCCCACTACACCCCGAATCCTCAGGCACAGATTCCCCTTCCCCAGTCCACCCACAAAACATATGGAGAACTAGCCCAATAGCTGAGATTGCACAGAGGGGGAAGCAAAGAAATACCACCCTGCAAGCATTCCCATTGTAATTCCAGCCCAGCCAGTTTTCATTTCTTGCTGGAATGAGGTGGTTTAGAAGCAGAGGCAGATAATGGAGCAGGAGTCAGAAAGGGAGCTGTGATTCAGAGGCTTGTGTCTGAGAGGCTGGGGTTAGTCTACCCAATTTTCTTCCTGTAATCTTTTGATTAACCCTGGGCCAGTTGTGGTGGCATTTTTCAAACCATCTGTGCTTGGCAGGCAAAGCCAAGCCCAGGCTTGCAGCTCGCTATCTGAAAACATCAGCTGGGAACCGGCTGTGCCTTGGAGTGGGGATACTCCGAAACCACAGCCACCAGGCGTATTGGACTGCAGCACCCTCCTGCTGTCTTTGCGCTGATTAACCCTGTCCTGGCCTCACCAGTCTAAAAGCAGCAGCCTGTCCTGCCAAACCCAACAGGCCCCACATGAGGGATAATAATGGCCGCTGTCCAGTCATTGTGTGCTCTTTGCTAAGGTTTTAAAAGGATCCCTGCAGTCAATCCAGCCTGGCGCTATGAGTTACCTACTTCTGTTATTCCCACCCTGGGGCTGAAAGAGGTTGATTACTTTGCCCAAGATGACGAAGCCAGAGCTATGACTCTGAAGCTCCCACACAGTACTAAAGAAGCCCGCTCTGCATCAAATCCCTCAGCACCAACGTCCTCCCTTATGGACTTCTTCTGCTCCCCGCCCCCGTTCACGTGCTGCAGCCCTAAGGGCGTTCAGACTGTACAGTGAGTCCCCTGCATAGCAGCCTTCAAACTGCCAGCTTTCAAAGATGCGAACGTGGGTCCGCATGCCCGATCATGTGAGTTAAGTTCCCGTGTCACCACTGGCACATGTGTGCGTCCTATGCAAGTGGCTGTGCTTTTGTGTCCTTTACAACATTGTACAGAGCACAGTAATACAGTATCTTTATTTCAAGCCCAGGATGTTCAGAAGCAAGTGTAAAAGCCAGTGATGGAGCTGCTACTGCTGAGAAGCCTCAGCTGTTGTGCTGTACTGCTGTGCTTCTCAAAATACTGTGCTACAAGTTTTGAAACTGGAGAAGGAAATGGCCACCCACTCCAGTAGTCTTGCCTGGAAAATCCCATGGACAGAGGCGTCTGGCAGGCTACAGTCCATGGTATCACAAAAGCTGGACACGACTTAGCGACTTAAGATTTAAAATGCTTTCTTTATTTTTTTGTGTTTGTTTTGTAAATATTATTGATGTGAAAGGCATTATAAACCTAGTACGGAAAAGTACTATACAGCCAATTGTGTTAGTTGGATACTTAGGGCAACTTTGTTGAACCTACAAACAAATTGGGCTTACAGACACACTTTCAGAAAGGAACTCGTTAGTATCCAGGGGACTTACTATATTTTGAGATAAGACTTAACAAAAGTATTTCAGGTTAAATGAGGTGGGGCCCTGATCTGATGAGACCAGTGTCCTTACAAGAAGAGGCACCCACACAGTGAAAAGGCCACGTGGAGACACGCTGAGAAGAGCAGAGTGGCCATCTGCAGGCAGAGGAGAGAGCCTCACCAGAAGCCAACTCTGCCAGCACCTTGAGCTTGGACTTCCAGCATCCAGAACCATGAAGAAAAATATTCCTATTGTTGCCTAGTCTTAGGAACCTAGTTCCTAAGTTGCCTAGTCTGTGGTATTTTGTTAAGGCAGCCCTAGGAAATTAATATGCCCACAGACAATTCTTTACATAGCATTATTTCCCACATTTTCTATTGTCATAAATATATGTAGCATAAAATTTACCATTTTGAGGTGTACAATTCAGTGGCATCAATTATATTTCACTGTTGGACAACCGTCATCACCATGTAGTTAGAGACCTTTCTAGCTTCCCACACTGAAGCTGTCTCCATTCAACAGTGACGCCCCATCCCCTCCTCCATTGGCTCCTGGCCACCACTGTACTTCCTCTATGAATGTGGTTATTGTCGGTCCCTCATGTAAGTGGGGTCACACAGTATTTGCCCTTTTGCACTTGGCTTATTTCACTTAGCATAATGTTTTCAAGGTTAATCCTGTAGAATGTGTCAGAATTCCATTCCTTTTTAAGGCTGAATAATACTCCAGAGTAGGGATTAACCATAATTTTTTTTTATCCATTCAACCATCGCTCTTCATCCATTCCTATATTTTTAGAATACATAATCTGCTTCCTCGCAACTCTGCCTCCAGTGATTTCTTGCCAGGTGCAGAGTCAAATGCAGACTTTCCTCTGTGGTCTATAGCCTTTTTTTTTTTTTTTTAATTTAAATAAAGAGTGGACTTTATTTGTATTTATTTATTTGAGTGCGGCAGACCTTAGCTGTGACAGGCAGGGTCTGCGTTGCAGCTCACAGGCTCCGTAGCTGTGGGATGCAGACCCAGTTGCTCAGCAGCTTGTGCCTGACAGAGATCGAGCCCTCGTCCCCTGCATCGCAAGGCAGATTCTCAACCACTGGGCCACCAGGGAAGTCCCTATGGCCTTTGCATGATCGGTCCCTGCATTTCTGGCCTCCTAAACTCTGCTGACATTCTCCTCCCACCGCCAGGCCATGCTGTTCTTGTTGGAACACCAGGTCCTAGCCCCCGGGTCCTGACAGTCACTCTGCCCTCTATCTGGACACGCTCTACCAGCTCTCCTCTGCCTCTCTCCCGCACTTCATTCAAATCCCTTCCTGCCTAAGGTCCTCATCTCCCTCTACACACAGTGGCACATTCTACCTCTGAGGCTTTCTCCTTGTCCTGCAATCGTCTCTGCCCTGGTTCGACGTCCGCTGACAGTCCAGCTCCCCAAGGGCAGGGGCTGTCCGGGTGGCAGCTGCTTTCCCAGCACCTGGGCCAGAGAAACTGAGCAGACCACCAGGCAGATGAGATGCTCAGGAGGGGACAGCGCAGTGGGAAGCAAAGCTGGCCCTGGAACCTAGGCCTCTGAGTCTTCTTTCCTTTCCTGGTCGTCTGCTCTGCATGCCCATTAAAGCCTTTGCTCTGCATTCTGTCTTCTCGAGTCCATCTTTCTGTCCACATTTACTCCTTAGCAAGGTGCCAGTGATCCTAATTCAATGGAATGGAGAAAGGAAGAAAGGGAGGCTAGATCACAAGTCTTTCTATTTGCTTGTCTTCCTGTGGCCTCTAGTCAACACTCGTGAAAGCCAAGCAAACTTCTCTCTGCTGACTTCACCCTTTCTCCATACATGTCCTCAGTGTGTTGTTGTTCAGTAGCTCATCTGTGTCTGACTCTTTGTGACCCCATGGACTGCAGCATGCCAGGCTTCCCTGTCCTTCACCATCTCCCCAAGTTAGCGCAAACTCATGTCCATTGAGTCAGTGATGCCATCCAACCGTTTCATCCCCTGTTATCCCCTTCTCCTCCTGCCCTCAACCTTTCCCAGCAACAGAGTCTTAAATGAGTCGGCTCTTCCCATTAGGTGGCCAAAGTATTGGCATCAGTCCTTCCAATGAATACGCAGGACTGATTTCCTTAGGATGGACTGGTTCAATCTCCTTGCAGTCCAAGGGACTCTCAAGAGTCTTCTCCAACACCACAGTTNGCTTACAGACACACTTTCAGAAAGGAACTCGTTAGTATCCAGGGGACTTACTATATTTTGAGATAAGACTTAACAAAAGTATTTCAGGTTAAATGAGATGGGGCCCTGATCTGATGAGACCAGTGTCCTTACAAGAAGAGGCACCCACACAGTGAAAAGGCCACGTGGAGACACGCTGAGAAGAGCAGAGTGGCCATCTGCAGGCAGAGGAGAGAGCCTCACCAGAAGCCAACTCTGCCAGCACCTTGAGCTTGGACTTCCAGCATCCAGAACCATGAAGAAAAATATTCCTATTGTTGCCTAGTCTTAGGAACCTAGTTCCTAAGTTGCCTAGTCTGTGGTATTTTGTTAAGGCAGCCCTAGGAAATTAATATGCCCACAGACAATTCTTTACATAGCATTATTTCCCACATTTTCTATTGTCATAAATATATGTAGCATAAAATTTACCATTTTGAGGTGTACAATTCAGTGGCATCAATTATATTTCACTGTTGGACAACCGTCATCACCATGTAGTTAGAGACCTTTC
>SJYX01003717.1:139249-283001 GCA_006410675.1 Oreotragus oreotragus | reverse complement strand
CAACTGCTCCTGCAGGCACCTTGATTTTGGCCAAATGAGACTTCTGGCTCATGGAACTAAAAGGGAAAATATTTGTGTTGTTTCGAGCCTCTATGTTCATGGCAATTTTTTACAGCAGCAATAGAAAACTAATTAAATATAATTATTGTATAACTGTCTCCTATGCTTCTCTTGGGTTTCCCAGATATAGCTAGTGGTGAAGAACCTACCTACCAGTGCAGGAGATGTAAGGGATGAGAGTTGGATCCCTGGGTTGGGAAGATCCCATGGAGGAGGGCATGGCAACCCACTCCAGTGTTCTTTTTTATTTTCTATTCCTTTACAGAACTTTGCTGTTTGCTATCAAAGCTCAACATGCATCAGCTATAAGTATACATATATGCCCTCCCTTTTGAAACTAAGAATCCCAGGGACAGAAGGGCCTGGCAGGCTACAATCCACAGGGTAACAAAGAGTTGAACATGACTGAAGTGACTTACCAAGCATGCATGTTTCTCCTACTTATAAAATTCCAAGGATTGTCAAACATATAGTTTCCTAGGAACGGCTTTTGTCCCAAGTCTGCCACTAGCTATGTTATTCCAGCCCATGTGACTGCCTCATTGCTGTCTGTGTACAATAATGCCCTTCAGCTCCATACCTCTCAGAGGTTAGAGCATGATAAAAGCAACTTTGGGATGTCATCTCAATCTCAGTCATTATGTATGGGGCTAATTATTTTAAGTACTAGAATAAGAGAATAAATGTAAGTAGATCCAAAACGTAAATTTGAAAGAATTATAGAAGCAAGAGATAAAAGTGATATGTTACTTTTATCTGTGGATAATTAAATTTACTAGGTCATAATATCCTACTATAGGGCAATAGTGGGACATGTCAAGGTTTTCTTGATGATATCATTAGATTTATGGCCATTAAAGTATTTTCTTCCAACTGTTTCTCTGTTTAGTGTCTTATACTCCCTATTATTCCAACACAAAAAACATATGATACATATACATACATGTCTATATGTACCTTTTAAACATGTATACATACATGCATGCACATTTATACATATATACATATATTTTATTTAAGATCTATTCATAAGGGCTAATGGTGTTTGTATAGTTCCCTGATTCTATAAGCTGTTTTTATGATCAACAAAACACTATAAACTCCTGCAAATTTGCAAAAGAGGCCATGATTTTGATCATAAAGAGAAAGGATTTATTTATCTCAATGATGCAATAATTTTTATTATGAGATGAATCATCCAGAATACATCTCAGGCCATTCACAAAATTAGCCTGTTTTTTGCTAGCTGGCCAATATTACATTAGCATCTCAGCTACCTGGAGGGTACTTAGCAAATAATCACAACTCTGGAAAATAGAGGAAAATATAAAGTAGACAAAAATGGTCTTCTGAGCAGATGCGCTCATACACTTTGCTCATGAGAAAAACCCTTACAGGCAGCGACTCAAAGTTTCATTTAGATTTGCTCTTTGTAAAACCAGATTTTAGAAAATGTCTGTTATCTTGTTTCCTGACCTACAATAAATTATTATAAAAAATTAGGAGCAGTAAGGATATTACTAAATGGGTCTACACTAACAACTGCATGAAATTATTGTTTGCTTATAAGCAAGAAAAAGAAAAACAGAAAATAGACTTTAAAATTATAGCAGTATGGAGTCATCAATATTGGAAGAAGCATTGCTTTGCATCTCAAAAGTCATTGAAGGCAATGGTCCCAGGGTAAACCTTGGTATTCCAAAGTTAACCTTGAGCCACCAAAAAAAAGTTAAATTATATTCTGTCTCCTTTGTTCCAGAAGGCAAGAGGTTTAAATTGATTTAGGAAAGACTTTCACCTGTGGTACTGACATTTCTTGTGTGTCTATGTAATGGACAATACCTGCCAAAGGCACTTTAACGATATCATCTCAATGAATCAATGGTAAGGATAAAATAGAATTATAAGACAAAATAAAATAAATCGTGCTGAGTCCGTTTTTTTCCCTCTCAGCTCCATGTTTCCCTTAGAAGCTGGCAACTACTACATCCTCCAGGCTACTTTTCCTGGCTTCCCAAAGGGCACTGCCAGTTAGAGCCACTGCTGAGGGATTGGAAAAGGGAAGGAAGAAGAAAAAAAAATGCTTCCCTACTTCTGCTGGAGCCTCCTGCAGCAGTGGACAATGAAGAGCCTTGGGAGGTGGTTGTAGGCCTCCAGGAGTGTCAAAGTGGTTTGTGCACACTTGGAGGACATGTGGGCTTCTGGATTCCTATCCAGAGAATACCATGCATTGCTTGTTGCTACAAGGCAGTGGAGTTCCTATAACTCTAGCAATACAGCAAATAGTGGCTCAGAGCAGAAGCAGATTCCTAGTCTTTAAGTAACCAATCCTTGTCTTACTGTTGCCACCCTGATCCCCCTCCAACTCCTGTCTCTTATACACATCTAGATGTGTATAAGAGACCGGGGTAGAGAAGAGGGAGGAAGTAGACAGAGGTGGCCAGGAGGATAAAAGAGGGAAATGAAAAGGAGAGAGACAGATCCAGCCAGTAACCAGTTCCTTAAGTATTCTCCCCCATCTAGAACATACAGAGATTCATAGAGTTGGGTAGAGAAGAGAAGGGGGAGAGAAGAGACAGAGGCCTTCTGGTGGAGAAAAAGCAGAGTTCAAAAGAGGAGAAAGAGGTCAAGCCAGTAATCTTGCTCTCAGGTAAAACTGGGTAGTGAAATTTGGGTTTTTAAATGTACAAAGTTGACAACAAAAACAGAAAAGCAAAGATTAAAAATCTAGAGTAAAAAAAAAGAAATTAATTTTAAAAAAGTAATAAAAAAAACTCTATAGAGTAGAGGTTGGATTTTCAAAAATACAATATTAAAGAAAAGAAGAAGAAGACAGGATAAAAAAAAACAAAGCCACAAGAATTATTAAAAAAAAACAACAACCACACTAAGATTATATATGGCATTTGCTTAAAAAATAGGGTTTATAGAAATAAAAATTAAAGGAGAAATAGAGGACTTAACAATTCTAAAAAGTTAGAAAAAAAGAAGATGAAAAAGAAAAGAAGAAAATGCAACCACACAACAACATCAACAAAAAAATGAAACAAACAAACAAACAAAAAAGCAACAAAAAAAAAGGGGGGGGAGAATGATTGTAAAAATAGTAAAGATATATCTGACCCTTTCTCTGGTGTGGGCTGTGTGGGGTCAGTTCCAAGGCACTCCCCCCCCCCCTAGAAAAAAAGAAGATGAAAAAGAAAAGAAGAAAATGCAACCACACAACAACATCAACAAAAAAATGAAACAAACAAACAAACAAAAAAGCAACAAAAAAAAGGGGGGGGGGAGAATGATTGTAAAAATAGTAAAGATATATCTGACCCTTTCTCTGGTGTGGGCTGTGTGGGGTCAGTTCCAAGGCACTCCCCCCCCCCTTTTTTTTTTTAACTTCCACTTGCTGGTCTCTTCAGTGTCTGATTTCTGTCCAGACACACATGGACAATTTTTTTTTTTTTTTTTTTTTTAGGCTCACTTGTTCAGTCGTGCTGTGGGGAGGGAGGGATGCTCCAAACAAATAACACTGTCGTGTGCACGCAGTGTCTCAGCCCCGCTGGACCTGCCCCTGCTTGTGGTGCACAAACCGCTCAGGCTCTATGTTGCTCTGCCAGGAACCATCTGAGGCCGGCCCTAGGCTGCATGCCCTTCCCTGATCTAAGCCACTCAGGTTCAGCGCTCAGGTAGCCTTCAGCAGCGCAGATTCGGTTGGGACTGTGTTTTGTGCCCTTCCCAGGTTCAAGTAGCTCAGGTGTTTGGCGAGCGCGGTAGTTGCGACTTGTTGCCTTTCCCTTATCTGCTGCTCAGTTTTCTGGGTGTACCACTGGCACCTCTTGTGAAGTGGATGGTGACTGTCCAGAACCCCCAGAAACCTTAGCAAAGAAGTCTGCTTGCAATTTGGTAGGTAAAGTCTTTCCTGGGCTGCAATTGCCCCCTTCCAGCCCTTCCGGCTCTGGCTGCCTGTCGCCGGCGGGGGATGGTCTGCAGCAGGCTAGTTCTTTTCCGCCCTTTGTTCTGTGCGCGGGCCTGGTGGTGTCTTATGTTTGAGCTTTTCGCGTGGTAGCTATCCCACAGTCTGGTAAAGTCCTATGAGAGATGATTCTCTTTTGAAGGGCAATCTTATTAAGGATTGGGAGCTCGAATACACCTGTGGCGGATTCATGTCAATGTATGGCAAAAACAATACAGTATTGTAAAGTAAAAGAAAGTAAAAATAGAATTTAAACAACAACAACAACTTGGGACTTCCCTGTTGGTCCAATGGTTAAGAATCCACCCTGCAATGAAGGGACATGGGTTCAACCCTTGGTCAGGGAACTAAGATCCCACAGGCCACAACTATGACCGAATGCAACCAAAAAAAAAAAAGTATAAAATTTTCTGGAAACTTGGGATGCAATTCGGATTTCTGGAGATACTGAGCTACCATTTCTCAACACACTGCTTGCAGAAAACACCACCAACATTTTGTTATCACAATCTTTTAAGCACAGTCATGATGTTAACTTGAGCTTCCTAGGTGATGTGAGTTATAAAGAACCTGCTTGCCAATGCAGGACACGTAAGAGACATGGGTTCATTCCCTAGAGGAGGACATGACAACTCAGTCCAGTATTCTTGCCTGGAGAATCCCACAGAGAAAGGAGCCTGGTGGGCTATAGTTCATAGGGTCACAGAGAGTCTAACATGACTGCAGTGACTTAGCATGCACATAAAAGATGTTAACTTAGTGACAAATGCTGGATGTGTTTCTTTAGTTTGTGAGGATGTAACCGATCAAACTAAAATAAAATGTTACTAAGGTAGTAAAAATTAAGGTACTTTTTAGATAACTCTGCCATTCATTTAGGGAGCACTCAAATTAATTATATGCAGTGACCAAAATCTTAGACCAACTGTGTGTTTTATTAGGTTGCTGCTACTGCTGCTAAGTCACTTCAGTTTTGTCCGATTCTGTGTGACCCCCATAGATGGCAGCCCACCAGGCTCCTCTGACCCTGGGATTCTCCAGGCAAGAATACTAGAGTGGGTTGCCGTTTCCTTCTCCAATGCATGCAAGTATGCTAAGTCATTTCAGTTGTGTCTGACTCTGTGAGGCCCTATGGACAGCAGTCCACCAGGCTCCTCTGTCCATGGGATTCTCTGGGCAAGAATACTGGAGTGGATAATTGCAGTTTCAGACCATGAATTTTAAATTATTATAACTAGGCTCAAATATATCTTTATTAATCAAAGTAGGAACCATTACAATCAACACATTTTTGGCGATGAGAAATAAGTTTGTTTATCCCTGAAGCATAAAAACCTGTGCTTTGGGATTTGATGAACTCTTGGAAAGCATTTTCTGAATCCTGCTGGTTGTGGAAACATTTTTCCTGCAAAAAGTTGTCAAGATGCTTGAAGAAGTGAAAGTCGCTTGGTAAGATGTCATGTGAATATGGAAGGTGAGCAAAACTTCATAGTTCAATTTATTCAAATTTTGAAGCACTGGTTGTACAACACGTGGTCAGGAATAGTCATGGAGAAGAATTAGGCCCTTTCTGTGGACAAGTGCCAGCTGTGGGCACTGCCGTTTTAGGAGCATCTCATTGATCTGTTGAGCATACTTCTCAGATGTAATGGTTTTGCCAGGATTCAAAAAGCTGTAGTGGATCAGACTGGTTCAGTTCAGTTCAGTCCCTCAGTTGTGTTCGACTCTTTGAGACCCCATGGACTGCAGCACGCCAGGCCTCCCTGTCCATCACCAACTCCCAGAGTTTACTCAAACTCATGTCCATTGAGTTGGTGATGACATCCAACCACTTCATCCTCAGTCCTCCCCTTCTCCTCCCACATTCAGTCTTGCCCAGCATCAGGGTCTTTTCCAATGAGTCATGTCCATCTCTTTGTGAGTCTGAGACTGCAGCATGCCAGGCTCTTCTGTCTTTCACTATCTCCTAGAGTTGGCTCACATTCATGTCCATTGAGTTGGTGATGCTAGCTAACTAATTTATCCTCTGCCATCCCCTTCTCCTCCTGCCCTCAATCTCTCCCAGCTTCAGGGTCTTCTCCAATGAGTTGGCTCTTCACATCAGGTGGCCAAAGCACTGGAGCTTCAGTTGCAACAACAGTCCTTCCAATGAATATTCAGGACTGATTTCCTTTAGGATTGACTAGTTTGATCTCTTTGCAGTCCAAGGGACTCTCAAAAGTCTTCTCCAGCGCCACAATTCAAAAGCATCAATTCTTTGACACTCAGCCTTCTTAATGGTCCAAATATTACACTGGTACATGACCTCCTGGAAAATCCACAGCTTGGACTATATGGACCTTTGTCAGCAAGTGATGTCTTTCTTTTTTAATATGCTATCTAGGTTTGTC
Organism: Oreotragus oreotragus; assembly: GCA_006410675.1. Classification (NCBI taxonomy): domain Eukaryota; kingdom Metazoa; phylum Chordata; class Mammalia; order Artiodactyla; family Bovidae; genus Oreotragus; species Oreotragus oreotragus. Next base: position 276,584 of record SJYX01003717.1, on the reverse strand, counting down.
ATATCTTTCCTTCCAAGAAGCAAGCATCTTTTAAATTTCATGGCTGTAGTCACTGTTGGCAGTGATCTTTCATTATTAGCATATAGGAATGCAAGAGATTTCTGTGTATTAATTTTGTGACTTGCAACTTTACCAAATTCATTGATGAGGTCTGGTTTTCTGGAAGCATCATTAGGATTTTCTGTGTATAGTATCATGTCTTGGAGCCCATGAAAATAAAATCTGTCACTGTTTCCATTTTTCTCTCATCTTTCTGCCATGAAGTGATGGGACCAGATGTCATGATCCTGGTCTTCTGAATGTTGAGTTTCAAGCCAGCTTTTTCACTTTCCTCTTTTACCTTCATCAAGAGGCTCTTCACTTTCTGCCATTTGAGTGGTATTGTACTGCATATCCGAGTCTGTTGATATTTCTCCCAGCAATTTTGACTCCAGCTTGTGATTCATCGAGCCCAGTATTTCACATGTATACACACCTGCCTTTATTTATATTATACATACATAACCTTTCAAAGGTGATCCTCGTTATTCATGGATTCTGTATTTGTGAAGTTGCCAACTCATTAAAATTATTCAAAATAAATAGCTGCAGTGCTTTTGTAGTTACTCACAGATGTATGCAGAACATTGGAAAGTCTGAGTCACCAGGCACATGTTCCTGGTTAAGGCTGAATACAGTGTGCCTCTGCTTTATTCCAAGTCTCATACTGTACAAGTGTCCTTTTCTCAGTCTACTGGGATACAGTTTGGCATCTTTTTACCTCCTTCTTTTCTGGTAATCTCTCTTTTTAAACAGTCCACAAGCATGGAGGTGTAGAGCTATCTAGTGCCCTAAACTTGAGGAGGCTGTGGTGTGCCTTATAGGGAAAATACATGTGTTAGGTAAGCTTCACTCAGGGGCTGTCAGACTTGGGATACAGTTTGGCATCTTTTTACCTCCTTCTTTTCTGGTAATCTCTCTTTTTAAACAGTCCACAAGCATGGAGGTGTAGAGCTATCTAGTGCCCTAAACTTGAGGAGGCTGTGGTGTGCCTTATAGGGAAAATACATGTGTTAGGTAAGCTTCACTCAGGGGCTGTCAGACTTGGGTGTGAGTTTGATATTAATGAATTACCAGTATAGTAAAGAAGGTGTATTCAAACATGAACACACATAAAAAAAAGATTGTACTTTGGTTGGTTGATGAAATGAGACCAAAATGTGACCAGAGGCTTGAAGAACTGTATTTACTGCTAGGAACAGTGGTCTAGTACTCACTAATTCAGTGTTTGCAGCAACCTTGTAGAACATAATTATGGCAAATAATAAGAATATATTTATCTTGTTTTATAAATGAAATGAATATAAAATCTGAAAAATTATATGTATGTGTGCATACATATGTACATAAATATGCTATGTTTCTATTATATATAAAATAAGTTATATGTAATATAATATATCTAAAAATATATATAGTAATATTTTTAAATTTCATAATAAAAATTAAAAAGGAAAAGAAGTAAAATGTCACTGTTTGCAGATGACATGATACTATACATAGAAAATGCTAATGATGTGGCCAGAAAACCAGAGCTTATCAATGAATTTGGTAAAGTTGTAGGCTACAAAATTAAAACACAGAAATCTCTTGCATTCCTATACACTAATAGTGAAAGATCAGAAAGAGAAATTAAGGAAACAATCTCATTTACCATCACACCAAAAAGAATAAAATATCTAGAAACACATACCCAAGGGTGTAAAAGACTTGTACTTNCTACAAAATTAAAACACAGAAATCTCTTGCATTCCTATACACTAATAGTGAAAGATCAGAAAGAGAAATTAAGGAAACAATCTCATTTACCATCACACCAAAAAGAATAAAATATCTAGAAACAAATACCCAAGGGTGTAAAAGACTTGTACTTCAAAAACTGTAAGATACTGATGAAAGAAATCAAAGATGACACAAACAGATGGAGAGATATAACATGCTCCTGGATTGGAAGAATCAATGTTGTCAAAATGACCATATCACACAAAGTAATCTACAGATTCAATACAATCCCTATGGAACTATAGCATTTTTCACAGAATTAGAAGAAAATAATTTATGATTTGTATGGAAACATGAAATACTCCAAACAGCCAGAGCAATCTTGAAATAGAAAAATGGATCTGGAGGAATCAGGCTCCCTGACATCAGACTATACTACAAAGCTACAGTCATCAAAACAGGTTGGTATTGGCACAGAAACAGAAATATATATCAGTGCAATAGGATAGAAAGTTGAGATAAACCCACACAACTATGGTCATCTAATTTATGACAAAAGAGGCAAGAACATACAATGGAAAAAAGACAGTCTCTTCTCTAGGTGGCGCTAGGAAAACTGGACAGCTACATGTAAAATACTGAAGGCAGAATACTCCCTAATACCATACACAAAAATCAACTCCAAATGGATCAAAGACCTAGATGTAAGACTTCACACTATAAAACTCTTAAAGGTAAACACAGGCAGAACTTCTCTGACATAAATCACAGTAAGATCTTTTTTGATCCACCTCCTAGAGCAATGAAAATAGAAACAAAAATAAACAACTGGAAGCCAATTAAACTTCAGAACTTTTGCACAGCAAAGGCAACCATAAACAAAACAAAAAGGCAATCCACAGAAAGGGAAAAAATATTGCAAATGAAGTGGCTGACAACGGATTAATTTCCAAAATATACAAGCAGCTCACACAGCTCAATGTAAAAGAAAACAAACAACCCAACTCCAAAATAGCAAAAGATCTAAATAGATATTTCTTTTAAAAAAGACACGCAGATGGTCAAGAGGCACATGAGAAGATGCTCAACAGTGCTCATTATTTTTTAAAAGATGCAAATCTAAACTACAATAAGGTACCACCGCACACCAGTCAGAACAACCATTATTTAAAAGTCTACAAACAATAAGTGCTAGCGAAGGTGTGGAGAAAAGGAAAACTTCCCACACTGTTAGTGGGAATGTAAATTGGTACAGCCACTTGGAGAACAGTGTGGAGGTTCCTTTAAAAACCAAAACTAGGGCTACCATATGATTGCAAATATATCTGAAAAAAACCACATATTCAAAAAGATGCATGTACCCCCAGTGTTCTTTACAGCACTATTTACAAAAGCCAGGACATGAAAGCAACCTAAATGCCCATCAATAGACGAATGGATTAAGGAGACGTGGTGTGTGTATATATGTATACACAATGGAATGCTACTCAGCCATAAAAAGAATGAAATAATGCCATTTGTGGTGAAGCAAATCTGACAAAGACAAATATCATATATTACCACTTATATGTGGACTCTAAAATAAATGGTACAAATGAACCTAGTTACAAAATAGAAACAGAGTCACAGATATATAAAACAAAACAAAACAAAAAATTCATGGCTACCAGGAGGAATGGGAAGTGTTAGCTGCTCACTCAGATCTGATTCTTTGTGACCCCATGGACTGTACCCCACCATGCTCCTCTGTCTATGAAATTCTCCAAGCAAGAATATTGGAGTGGGTTGACATTCCCTTCTCCAGGGGACCTTCCCGACCCAGGGATCGAACCCTGGGTTGAAAAATCTGCAGGTAGATTTTTTACCATCTGAGCCACCAGGGAAGTCCAGAAGAATGGGGAGCAGGGATAAATTGGGAGGCTGGGATTGACATATGCATGCTATGATAAACAGCCACCAAATAGGTAACCAACAAACAGAAACCAACAAATAGGTAACCAAAAAGACATTTTGTTCTTTTTGACAATAGCTTCTCTCATGTTCTTTCCACCTGTATGACTACTAACACCTGTTAGGGATTCTCCTGTTCATCCTGTAACTGTATTCGCCTCCAGAATTCTACCCCAGAATCTATTTTCTTATCTTCCTAGGTGATCACATGCACTAAATAATCACTTGGCCTGTGATGTGCAATCCACCATCTCGGCTCCTCTCCCACATCTACTGAATACAGACACCTGCTTAGTGGGAATATTCACCTGTGTGTCCACCTAAGGTGATTATACCACCCATTCAAAACTTTTCCAAGATTTCTTTTCTCTATCTCAGTGACTCACCCAGCCATTGAAACGTGAAATCTGGACACCATCCATTGCCTTTATGTTCATTTGGTCAGCAAGTGATTTCTGTTCTATGTTATTAATATCCCTCAAATATATCCTGTATCCAGCACTGTGACTATCCCCCCACAACCTGTTACAGGCCTCCTTGCCTCTCTAGCAGTGTAACCAAACAATCTTCAAAGTGGCCTCCTGCCTCCAAGTCTGGGCAGGCTCCACTTAGATGGTTCCTAGGCTGTCAGTGTACCCTCTCTTAAATCTTTAAGTCTCTGCTTCCTCAAATTCAAGGCAAAGCCCAAGGTCCTCAGCTAGGTTTGCAGATGCAGTGATGGGTGGGTATGGGAGAAGCTTTATAACAGAGTCTGTTTTTTCACCAGAGTATGTTGTGGTTCAGTTGCTAAATCGTCTGATTCTTCACAAAACCCATGAACTGCTATCTCCTGGAGTTTGCTAAAACTCATGTCCATTGAGTGGGTGATGCCATCCAACTATCTCATCTTCTGTTGCCTCCTTCTCCTCCTGCCCTCGATCTTTATGGTCTTTACTCTGCCTTCATTATGGTCCAACTCTCACATCTGTACATGACTACTGGAAAAACCATAGTTTAGACTACAGGGACCTTTGTTGGCAAAGTGATTTCTCGGTTTTCTAATATGATGTCTCAGTTCAGTTCAGTCAGTCATATCTGACTCTTTGCAACCCCATGTACTGCAGTATGCCAGGCCTTCCTGTCCATCACCAACTCCCGGAGCCTACTCAGACTCATGTCCATCAACTTGGTGATGCCACCCAACCATCACATCTTCTGTCATCCTCTTCTCCTCTCACCTTCAATCTTTCCTAGCATCAGGGTCTTTTCCAATGAGTCAGCATCATGTGGCTAAAGTATTGGAGCTTCAGCTTAAGCATCAGTCCTTCCAATGGATATTCAGGACTGATTTCCTTTAGGATTGACTGGTTGGATCTCCTTGCAGTCCAAGGGACTCTCAAGAGTCTTCTCCACCACCACAGTCCAAAAACATCAATTCTTCAGTGCTCAGTTGTGTTTTTTTTGTTGTTTTTTTATGGTCCAACTCTCACATCCATACATGACTATTGCAAAAACTGCAGCTCTGACTAGACAGACCTTTGTTGGAAAAGTAATGTCTCTGCTTTTTAATATGCTGTCTACGTTCATCATAGCCAAGCATCATTTAATTTCATGGCTGCAGTCAAAATCATCAGTGATTTTGAAGCCCAAGAAAATGAAGTCTGTCACTGTTTCCATTGTTTCCCCATCTATTTGCCATGAAGTGATGGGACCAGATGCCATGATCTTCGTTTTTTGAATGTTGAGTTTTAAGCCAGCTTTTTCACTCTCCTCTTTCACTTTCATCAATAGGCTCTTCAGTTCCTCTTCACTTTCTGCCATAAGGGTGGTGTCATCTGCACATTGGATGTTATTGACGTTTCTCCCAGTAATCTTGATTCCAGCTTCTGCTTCAGTCACCCCAGTATTTCACATGATGTATTCTGCATATAAGTTAAATAAGCAGGGTGACAACATAACAGCCTTGACGTACTCCTTTCCCAATCTGGAACCAGTCCATTTTTCCATGTCTGGCGGATGTCTAGGTTTGTCATAAACTGTTTTTTCCAAGAAGCAAGCGTATTTTAATTTTGTGGCTGCAGTCACCATCTGCAGTGATTTTGGAGCTCAGGAAAAAAAAAAAAGCTGTCACTCTTTCCATTTTTTCCCCATCTATTTGCCATGAAGTGATGGAACTGAATGCCATGATCTTAGTTTTTTGAATGCTGATGAAGTGAGATTATCATTAGAGCAATAGGTAACTGAACAGGAAGATTGTGGAGGTTCAAGAGAAGACAGAAACAAATCTCAGAAGCTGGGAAAACTAACTTTGCAAGGGGAATATTATAGTACTGCTGAGAAGTGAATTCCAGCAACAGGTCTCTGGCATGACTTAGGTGACAGCAGTCAGTGTTGTATAAGGACAGCCACCCTGTCAAGAAACAAACGTTGAACTACCCTGGTGTGAATATAGGCTTAATGAGGGTTGTTGGGCTTTTGTCTGGTGAGCAGGATGGTGTATACTACACTCCAGGCATTTTTCTAGGTGTAGGGACACAGCAAGAAGCACAGAAAAGTGCTCTCTTAATGGACCTNTGACAGCAGTCAGTGTTGTATAAGGACAGCCACCCTGTCAAGAAACAAACGTTGAACTACCCTGGTGTGAATATAGGCTTAATGAGGGTTGTTGGGCTTTTGTCTGGTGAGCAGGATGGTGTATACTACACTCCAGGCATTTTTCTAGGTGTAGGGACACAGCAAGAAGCACAGAAAAGTGCTCTCTTAATGGACCTTACACTGTTTGGGGACAAATAAATAACACAATCTCAGAGAATGGTTAAATGTCACAAGGAATATAAAACTGGTGGGGGTGTGCTCAGAACAGTATTTATATAATAAATAATTGAATATTATTTATTCACGCTACATTCTCAGTTCTCCAAGGGACGGCACTTAGCTGGTACCATTACAATCAATATCTGCTTTATGGCAGCAGGACTCAACTCTCTAAATCTGTCTATTTCAGAGCAGAGGTAAGGGTTATTCCCAAAGAGGTGTTTAAGTAAAGGCCATGAAGTTTTGTCTTGAGTAGAACTGGAAAGATGGGGAGCGCAAGTCGGGGTGGATCACTGGAAAATTGGACCAGATGGACACAGAGGCTCTTAGAGTATGGTTAAGAGAGGTCTCTATTATATTGTGAGAGCTAATGCAATTAAAATGTTTGGTTAGCACTGGATATAGGCTCTTGGATTGTCTGAGTGAGACTTTAGCTTTAGAAAATGAAGCACGTTGAAAAGCATTTGCTGCTGAATATACCCATGTAAAGTAACCTGAGCACACAGCTTAATGTAAGAAAATGGTTTTACTACTGAAGAAGGCCTAATTATAAACAAAGATTTGGCATACATAATGGAACACATTTTTAGTATATAGATTTAAATTTAGAATTTTGTCCTGATAACTAGAAAAAGATATGGGATCTGAAATTGGCCATATTCTTAGAGAAGTGTATTTTGAAATTCATTTTTTCACTATATGTCATTGAACACAGGCTCATGAACAACCGTGTTTAAAGCTAGACTTTTGTTTTCTTCAACATTTTAGACACATTTGATCTACCTAAGTTTTTCTTAAGGATTTGCTGTTGTCATCATCTGTCTTCCAGATAACATACAATGTAATGCCCACCAAGACACAAACATTTTCTTATTCACTGCTGTGACTCAGTACCCCAAAGAATGTTTGGGCAAATAGCTGTTCAAAAATTTTCAAAAATCATAGAACACGTGAAGAGAACCAGAGAAGAAATAAAAGGCTAACTGAAGGTGCTTGACGAACAGACATGAAGAAAAGATTCACATAATTAGGACTGAAAGTCACTCAGTCAGACATGAAGAAAAGATTCACATAATTAGGACTGAAAGTCACTCAGTCGCGTCCGACTCTGTGACCCCATGGGACTGTATAGTCCATGGTATTCTCCAAGCCAGAATAATGGAGTGGGTAGCCATTCCCTTCTTCAGAGGATCTTCCCAACCCAGGGATCGAACCCAGGTCTCCCACACTGCAGGCAGATTCTTTACCAGCTGAGCCACTAGGGAAGTCCAAAGGTAAAAGTGAAAGTCGCTCAGTCATGTCCAACTCAATGGGGATTAACCTAATGGTAATAAGGTGAAGCATTTCATACCTATAAGGATAAAAAGGTATTATCTTTACAAGAGTCATTGTAAAAATGTTTCTTTGACCATGAAGTCATGGAGAAGCAGAAGAATTACTAACACCTGAATTTCATAATAAAGGGGATACAATACAGAAGACCAGTAAAACATGAATAGATACCTATCCATTTAGTCTGAAGGGATATGGTCTTCCACCCAAGTGAACTACTGGGCAAATTCTGAGGGTCTCACACAACCTTGGAATCATCATAATGATTTTGAAAGATNTTTCACTTTATGTTCAAGAATATTTGTACATTTATCATATCTTGTTAAAAGACACATATTTCCTCCCCACATGCCCTTGGTATACTTGCCTAAGATTTTGTGGCATGTGAACTTTCCTGGGAAGAAAACATTTTTTCATGCATTTGGTAAAAAAGAAAAAAAAGATGCGTGTGTAATGCTTTATTGTTATTGTTCAGTTGCTAAGTCGTGTCTGACTCTTTGTGACTCCATGGACTGCAGCACAACAGGCTTTCCTGTCCTTCACTGTCTCTGAGTTTGCCCACACTCATGTCCACTGGGGCACTAGTGGTAAGAACCCACCTGACAATACAGGAGACAGAAGAGATGCAGGGTCTGTCCCTGGGTTGGGAAGATCACCTGGAGAAGAGCGTGGCAGTCCACTCCAGTATTCTTGCCTGGAGAAACCCCATGGACAGAGGAGACTGGCTGGATACAGTCCATAGGGTCTCAAAGAGTCAGACACCACTGAAGCAACTTAGCACACAGGCTCACATGTCCATTGAGTTGGTGATGCCATCCAGCCATCTCATCTCTGTCACCCCTTCTCTTACTGCCCTCAGTCTTTCCAGCATCAGGGTCTTCTCCAGTGAGTTGGCTCTTCACATCAGGTGCCCAAAGTATTGGAGCTTCAGCTTGAGCATCAGTCCTTCCAGTGAATATTCAGGATTGATTTCCTTGAAACTGACTGGTTTAATCTCCTTGGTGTCCAACATACTCTTAAGAGTCTTCTCAACTGTTAGTTGAAAAGCATTAGATCATTTTGAAGAGNTCCTACAATACAGGGAACAGATTCCTACAACAAAGAATTATCTAGCCCAATATGTCAATATGGAAATCTTCCTTTCACCCTATATTGCTTCTTATAGTTGTTACATTCTTTTTCCTCCTCTTTGACTCCCCTTCACATACATACTTAGCTTTTAGAGAAAGTCTCCAAGCTTAAGACTGATATCAGCAAGTCTATTGAAACCCAGTTTTGTCATCTGTTTACTGGTGGATAAGACCTGCCCACCTATCTTTCAGGGTTACTGTGAAGGTAAAATAAAAGAATCAATCTTCAAATGCCTTTAGAGACAGATGGAATATATTAATAATCTCTGCCAAGATACATACTGAGAAGGAAATGGGAGATTTAGTAGAACATGAATCTCACTCCTTCACCAATAAACACATTTATTTTCTATTCTGAGTAATCCAATAAACAATTATTAAGCATTATTCATGTAGAATAAAAAATGCTACCAGGTTTTTGATAGAAAGAAATCATGCAATTTTAAAACATGAAAGTAAAATTGTAATCATTTCTGGGCTCTAGGCAACCAGAAATATTTTTGTTAAGCTGGGAAATGCCTTCCTTATTTCTCTATATGGGCATAAAGTAGGACTACAGGAAGTATGGCTAACTTAAACCCAAGACTATTACCATGTCCACACAATCAGACGGTGATCATTTTTGTTGACGATTTTGCTGAAGTCTTAATTTATATGCAATCTGCATCCTTTGGCTTAGCTGCCAGCTGCTAAAGGTTGAAATCCATAGATCACATGTGTTGGGCCCAAGGAAACAGCAGAATCCTCTGAATGGAATGTATGAGTCCTCAGAACTTAAAAATTTAGATCTTAAGCAGAACTTGGCAATGTTTAAAGGCATGAGCAGTTGTTTTTAAATAAGCCATGCATGTTGGCTCTTTGGTCAGGCTCATGATTTGATCTGTCACAGTGATCTAAAAACTTGCATGGCTGTGTGTCGGGGAGCCCTATGTCTGCTGCTCCTAGGATCACAAAACTGTGATTTCATGTGCATGCTGAAGAGACGTGTTGCTTTCCCAATTTTCTCCAATATTTATGACCTTAGTTTTTGCAAATTGGGTCCTTGTGAGAATATGAGCCAGTTATGGAGCTCTGGAGGAAGAATCGCTGTTTTTAAATGTCTATAGAAAAACAAAATGTCAAACACATTTATGACAATTTTGAGTCAAAAGTGTAGCTGTGTGAAATGATAACTTTGTCATCTGTTCAATGAATATTTATAGAATGACTTTTATGTAAATATAGCAAGAGTAAGGTATTGTGTTAGAGGCAAAGAAGAGCTTACAATCTATCTGGAAATATACATGCATGAAAATATGTCATTCAAGATATGTCTTCAGACCCTGAATGAGACATGCCAAGTGAGCAACAAAGCCAATGGTTTCTATAGGTGAGAAGAAATATATCATGGGATATAGAGTGACAGAAAAGGATTCATGGGGAATAAAAGACTTGAACTTGTTCTTGAGGGACAGGTCAGGTGAAAACGAAGGGAAAGGAAAACATTTTTGAGAGGAGTAGTAATGAAAGAAAAGATGCAGAGGTGGAAATTCCTTGATCCATACGGAAGAACCATCTCTGAAGTCATGTCTATGTCCAAGACACTGTGCTAACTTCCATGGGTATAAAACTGAATTAGCCATGCACTGTACAGCCTTACAGAATACACAGTCCAGTTTACAGACATAATTACAAACACCCAAATTATAATGCAGTGATCTCTGAAGTCAGGTGCAAACTCTCCAGGGAATGTGCAAGATGATCTGTTAGAGTACAGAGGCAAACAAGAGATTTTCTAATTATATTTACTTTAATGTAATCATTTCAATTTGCATATGTATAAAAATGTACTACTACAGTAGTTCACATAATTTATAAATAACTGTACATGTATTAAAAGATAGTGCTCAAACACATTTGCTAGGAATAGTGCAAGATTAAAAACTAGTGGCAGGCTGCTATAATGTATCTGTCCCACTGAAAGAATAAACATATTCTCCAGGAAGCCAAATTCCTGAGGTTGGGCACTGTTCAAATGATACAGGACAAGGGATGAGAATGAAGGGAAGGAGAGTGATGGGTAAAGAGAATTATCATATGACATCCCTTATATACAGAATCTAAAAAGAAATGATACAGATGAGCTTATTTACAAAACAAATAAATTCGCAGACTTGGAGAATGAATTTATGGTTACCTTGGAGGAAGGGGTAGTTAGGGAGTTTGGGATGGACACATACACACTGCTATATTTACACTAGGTAACCAACAAGGATCTATTGTATAGCACGGGGAATATTCTCAACGTTCTGTGCAGCCTGGACGTGAGGGGAGTTTGAGGGCAAATGGAATCATGTATATGTATGGCTGAGTTCCTTTGCTGCTCACCTGAGACTATCATAACATTGTTAATCCGCCATGTGCTGTGCTTAGTTGCTCAGCTGTGTCTGACTCTTTGCAACACCATGGACTGTAGCCCTCCAGGCTCCTCTGTCCATGGGGATTCTCCAGGCGAGAATACTGGAGTGGGTTGCCATGCCCTCCTCCAGNTAATCCGCCATGTGCTGTGCTTAGTTGCTCAGCTGTGCCTGACTCTTTGCAACACCATGGACTGTAGCCCTCCAGGCTCCTCTGTCCATGGGGATTCTCCAGGCGAGAATACTGGAGTGGGTTGCCATGCCCTCCTCCAGAGGAACTTCCCAACCCAGGGATCAAACTGGATTCTGCTACATTGCAGGTGGATTATTTACCAGCCCAGGGAAGCCCTAATAGGCTATACCCTAATACAAAATAAAAAGTTAAGAAAAAAATAAAAGAAGGGCAGGCAGAGGACTACATTTGGGCAGTTTTGGGGAACATAATCTCACAGAGCAGAGGGACCAAAAACTTTTTTGGGCGGTTTTCTGTAACACTACAAACTTTTTGGCCAATCCAATTTATGCACTGTGGGGACTACATTAGACTAAGCAGAGGCCAATTCCTAACTGCAGAGGAGTAATTTCTCATTCAAATACTCTACAGAAATTTTAGCTAGAGAAGAACTAGGTGACATAAAGTCCAAGATGGTCTGTTTCGTGACACTTTACTAATTTGCAACTAGGTAGAAAAGTCTCACCTTTTCCAATAAGTTAAACATTCATGACTGATACTCTTTGGGAGTGCATATCCATGTTGTTCAGGTGCTCAGTCGTATCCAACCCTTTGCAACCTCACGAACTGCAGCATGCCAGGCTCCACGTCCTTCACGATCTCCCAGAGTTTGCTCAGACTCATGTCCATTGAGTCAGTGATGCCATCCAGCCATCTCATTCTCTATGACTTCCTTCTCCTCCTGCCCTCAATCTTTCCCAGTGTCACAGTCTTTTCCAAAGAGTCAGCTTTTCACATCGGGTGGCCAAAGTATTGGAGCTTCAGCTTCAGCACCACTCCTTCCAATGAATATTCAGGGTTGATTTCCTTTAGGATTGACTAGTTTGATCTCCTTGATGTCCAAGGGACCCTCAAGAGTGTTCTCCAACACTGTAGTTCAGAAGCATCAATTCTTTGGTGCTCAGCCTTCTTTAGGGTCCAGCTCTCACATCTGTACATGACCACTGGAAAAACCATAGCTTTGACTAGATGGACCTTTGTTGGCAAAGTGATGGCTCTGCTTTTTAATACACTGTCTAGGTTTGCCATGGCCTTTCTTACAACGAGCAAGTGTCTTTTAATTTCATGACTGCAGTCACGATCCACAGTGATTTTGGAACCCGAGAAAATAAAGTCTGTCCCTGTTTCCTTTTTTCCCCTCTTTCTATTGAAGAAAATAGACTTTCTTTAAGGAACTACATAAGGCTGAACTCCTGTAGCCTGTTACTTCCAAATAAACCATACTTTGAGCAGATGTCACTGCCAAGGTTAAATCCTATCTGCTGCCAAGGTTAAATCATATCCCCAGGACTTTCCAGAGCAAATACTATAGATGTATTAGTCCTCATTCCTTATGCTCTACTTAGGTATTCAAGTGGAGTTTCAATTCCTCTAAATCCCTGATTTGGCCTTAATGTGTATGTAGATGAAAATCAGCTTGAAAAATATTGCATCCAAGCCCAGAGGAAATACTGCTCAACACTCCTATTTTGTTACCACGGACTGTGAGAAGTGCTGAAATGGTCCCTGGAGACACAGGCCATATAGTTAGAGAATTGTAATCATGCTGTACTCATATACTATTGTGTGTTAGGATATAAAGGAATCAGTCACTTGTAGCTACTAGCTTGCATGGCTGCTAATATATTAAATGCATCATATTTATTGTACTTTTAATCCCAACCAGAACCCACAAACCTCATAAGCACAATCATAATACAGAGCATCAACAAGAAGTTTGTTTAACCTGCTGCTGTACTTCAAAATTATTGTAAGGAAAAGATACTCTTCTTCTGAAAGCTTTAGCTTACTAATTATTTGTGCCCTCAGAAAGCAAAATGTTAACAGAGACAAAACTCTAAATTATTCTAGGATGAATCCTTGAATTTTCATGGTCTATCATATAAAGGAAATATTTCCTAAGAAAAATGAAATATGAGTAAATGCTTGATCATCATCATAATGCAGGTAAACTTTTCCACAGAGAAGTATGAGAGTTCTGCTGAAATTCTTCTCCATCACTCCTCACAGTATGAAGGTCATCTGAGGTTCCTGTGAGGAAAGAAGTGGTTCCAGTGGACTGACTCCATTTCTCAATGTCAAACTGCAATGATCTAATAAGACCACATGGGGGAAAGCAGAAAACAGCACAAACTAGATTTCAAAGCTGAATTAGAGATGCTTCAAATTGTGTAAAAGAGAACTCTACAGTTAGAAAAAGATTACAGCATGGAGAATTAGTTAATCCAAAATTAAACAAAATAGCCATTGGCTTTCAAGTTTAGCATTCTCTGGAGAGGAAGGATATATACTAATTTTTTTTAAAATAAGAAAAAATGTCTAAATCATGATGCTTTTGAGATCTATCTCTCCAGTGAGAAGATTTGAAAAGAGTCATTTGTGCTTTGTCTCCATTCAGATATTACTCTTGTTTCATCTACCACCTGTCTGAAATTTCTTGAATGCCTTTCTCAAAATGATAACATAGAAATCCATTTGAGCATCTCAAAGACAGCTGGACCACCTTAATAATCTAGGGGACTCCAAAAGTTATATTTAATCAAATGCAACCTCATGCAGAAAAATTTTTAAGTTTTGCATTAGAACACATAATAAATAACAGGCTAGAATCTGGCACTTCCCTTAGTGGGGCTTTGATACTGCTCTTTCCTTTTTTCCTTCTAACCTCAAAACAGTTTCTTAGACTTCAGTTTGGGGCTACAATTATCTAGGTCATTGTAGTATTACTATCTATTTGAGAAGGTTACACTATTCTGTTTAATATATAGCAGTGTCATCATTTACATTTACCAACATGGACAGCTAGATGAACTGATGGACGAGTGTAGACAGAGATAAGTAAATCCTATGAGAATCTAAGCAAACTCTGGGAGATAGTGAAAGACAGGGGAGCCTGGCATGTTGCAGTCCATGGAGTCACGAAAGAGTCAGACATGACTTAGCAACTAACAACACGAGAAGCATGACGTTTTGTACACTTACCAACAAATAAAATATACCCTTGATAGCAGTCGTTAACAATGTGTATTCAACAACAGATAAACACTCAGCCTTCACTTTCTCTTATTCAGTTAAAATTTTATCTTTACTTGATATGTATCTGAAACACAGAGTGGTTTAAGTTTTTCAGAAATGTATCTTTCAAACATTATAACTAATCCATATTTTTATATATCTGTCTTTAGTGGATGAAAATGTAATATTCTTCAGCCATGGGATTAAAAAAGTATAATGTTGTGTATTAATAGTAAATATGTACTGTCCACGGAATCTGAGCTGGAAATATCTTCCTAGATAATCTGGTCTGAAGTCCCACCCAGTGCAGAAATTCCCAGTAAAACATCCTGGACAGATGGTTTTCCTGTCTATCTAAACCTACCAGAAACCAGGAAATAGCTTAGAAGGCAGTTCATTCATTGTGGAAATCTCCGTTTTCTCAAAATTCTTGCCTTCTGGTAGGATACACATCCTTGTAACTTCTTAGTCACCTTGCAGGCTTCTAGATCTATGAAACTGTTCTTTAGGAGACCCAGGCACAGGTCTAGTGACTGCCACTTTCTCTTAAGTGTTCTCCACTCACAGGCAAAGAGGACAAGAGCAAGATCGGAGAGTAAAAATCCTGGATATCAAAGTTATCATCCCCAAAACACTACAGAGTCTTACAAGGCATGTCACTTTCAACACTATGACATTTAGCAGAAATAAATGAAAGGCTGTAACACAATTTAATAAACCAATTGCTTAAATTATGGAAGAGACTCAGCAGAAATATGTGTTAAAAAAAAAAACAAACACTGATGCTTCTCTTTCCATTCAGATTTCAAATACTGAAGCTGCACCTCATTAAAAATAATTAATGAGAAACTACAAGTGAGTCAGTAGTGTGACATCAGCAAAAAAGTCTGAACAATCATAGCCTGATATTAAGAGAAACATATTTTTTTTTGAAGAAGGAAAGTAAGATTATCACCTTTTAAAGTCATGGTCAGAACATATCCTTGAACTCTGCCTTAGAGACTCTTGGGCAAACTGAATTTGTCCAGCAGAGAGCGATTAGGATGGTGAATGAATGATCTGGAAACCAGATCAGATATGAAAAGGGAACTTCTGAGTTTTAATGTGGAGAAGGCTGACTCAAGATTGTGTTGTAGAAACAGAGCTAGTCTCAAGAACTGAGCACCAGGGACACAGATGAAAACTTCAGGGAGTCAGATGCTGGCTTACTGTTAAAAAAAAGTGGGGGGGGGGGATTTTCTAAACGCAGAAGTGGCTCAGAAACCAGACTCCTCGAGCATGAGGAGTCTCCAGTGTCAGCGGTGCTCCAGCACCATCAGAGGTACTCATGATGAAAGTATGACTGAAGGAAAGCAAACACTGTAAACAGAATCAAGTGTCTATCGACTGTCTCTTCTTTGCCAGCTTCAGGGCATCCAGCCTCCACTAAACAAGGCAGATACAATTGCTAAGCTCATAGTTTACCATCTAAGTGGAAAGGGGTTATACTCTTTAAATTTCTTTTTAGTTCTGAGATTCTAGGACACTATTGGAGAAGGCAATGGCACCCCACCCCAGTACTCTTGCCTGGAAAATCCCATGGACGGAGGAGCCTGGTGGGCTGCAGTCCATGGGGTCGCTGAGGGTCGGACATGACTGAGCGACTTCAGTTTCACTTTTCACTTTCCTGCATTGGAGAAGGAAATGGCAACCCATTCCAGTGATCTTGCCTGGAGAATCCCAGGGATGGGGGAGCCTGGTGGGCTGCTGTCTCTGGGCTCGCACAGAGTCGGAGACGACTGAAGCGACTTAGCAGCAGCAGCAGCAGGACACTGTTAGCCTAATATGCTCTATTATACATAATGTTACACAGAACTGGAAAAATGTGTCAAATGGGACTGTACAAATATTGGAGGGTAGAAAGCTTTTCATAGTATTTGTTCCCTGATTCAATATTTACTGATTGCCAATATTATTCCCTAAGTATTGAGGTGTCCCATAAAACAAAACAAAACCAAAAAACCTGCCTTAAAAGAGGTCACAGTCTATAATTTTAAACACTCTTTAAGGACTGTTTTCTCCAGTACTCTGGTCAGTTCAGAGTCACAATACCAATATGTAAAGTGACCACCTAATCTATCTTCCATGGCAAGACATTTTTGAAAGTGAAAAGGATGCTATTAATAATTTCATCAAGACAACAGGTGTAAGAAGGACTGTCCAGACAAACTAGGACATCTGGTCACCCTATTAATAAGCCTCTAGATCAAATGGAAGCTGAGGCCTTCTCAGAAAAACAAATCCTCTTTGAAGCTGAAGATGCAGACTGGGCCCAGTATGTCAACCCAGCTCCTTCCCCAGCTCTCTCCTTCCCACTTTGTACATTCCAGAAATGTGATTCTTAGTCACTCTTGGTTCATCTACAGGTAGACACCAGACCCAATCAGTCTGTCCCTGGGGTGTTTTGAGAACTGGTCCTTTCCAGTATTGAGACCCACAAGATATCAAACTTGAGTGCTGCTGATGAGAGAATACTGTATGCCCAGGGAGTGAAGTCTACTTGGAGTGGTAATTGAGAAAGATCCTGGCAGAGTCTGACTCTCCAGGTTCAGCTCCTCTGATGCTCTCTCTACTGTTCACCAGAGTTTCCTATGATCTGTTGTTCAGTACCAATATTTTTCTAATATTTTTTACCTTTTACTCTAGCTAGTTTGACTTGGGTTTATGGTACTTTCAGTCCAAACTGCCCTAATTCAAATGCAAAGAAGTAATTTAAGTAAAAATGATGGCTTCCCCAAAGCTTGTCATTTTCCTCTCTCCTATAGGTTTGGGCCTGTTGTCGTTTCCAGGAGAAAAAAAAAAAAAAAGATATTTAAACCATTCTGAGCCTTGGCATCAATTCACCTTTTCTCTTCATTCACCCCAACTCTGAGCATATGTTTGAAAAATAAGCTCACACCTGACCTCTGAGGCTCTCTTTATCTTTGCCAACAACTTGTGTCACTGGATGTCTTTCTTGCCCTGTTTCTGAGTCTCTGTTCTGGTAATTTGCACTCATCACAGGTCTGTATGAAGTCAGACAGACTTTCTTCACTTCATTTTCAGCTGTAGATGTGGCCTTGATACCTTCAAAGGATGCTTATTGAGTAAAGGATGCTTTATTCAAAGGATGCTACTTGACTTCTCTGTAGCGTTGATGCCACTGGTCTTGTTTTCTCCCTTGAATTTGTCTTTTCTTTTGACTTCTGTTACATCAGTCTCTTCTTATTCTTGTCCCACAGTTCAAAGCACTTCTCAGCATTTTCTAGAAGCATCTTTTCCTTTGTCCATTGAAAAAATGTTGGAGATGTGCTTCTATCCTTCTTCTGTTCTCCTCTTTTGTTCTTCCTTGACAATTTGATTGAATCTCATGGTGTCAACCATCAACAACATGCTGATGGGTCTCAATTCTATGTTTATGGCCAAATCTTTCATGAGCTCCTGATTCATAAATCTGTCTATTGTACATCTTCTACTGAGTGACCCAGTAAGTGCTTCAAACTCAAAGTATCCAAGACTAAACTCCCCATTTTGCAAAACAGTTCCGTTTCTGATATTTCTATTGTCTCTAAATAGCATTACTATCTACATAGCACCTAAAACAGAAGCCGGGGAGACCATCCTAGCTCCTTCCACTCCCTGGCACCACATTTCAGAAGTCACTATGTCCTATGAATTCTACTTCCCAGTAATCCTTGAAGCCGTCTCTATCAACTCTCACTGTCAGTGCCTTAAGGCCATCCTCTTCTCTTTGCAGTGGTATCTTAAATGGTTTTTCTTTATCCAGTCCCACTTTCTTCCAACAACCTTCCTTTATGCTTCCATCAGAATAGTTCTTTCATACTCTCAAATTCAAAATTCTCCAGTGATAATTCTCTAATTAACTTCAAAACAATGTACAGACTCCCAGTAAGACTTTCAAAGTTGCTCTTGGTCTGGCCTTGTTAGGCCACACTTCCTAGACTCTTGTTCCAACACTTCAGCAGCCATAAATAAAGGCCAGACACACTGGACTTGTCACCTTCTTAATGGGCCACTCCCTGTTTTCTGTTAGGGCAGATAACCATGTGACTCTGCCTAGTTCTTTTGGAATGTTGACTCTCAGTTTGTTCCCTCTTGAAATTCACAGTGTGATCAAGTCACATGGAAAGACTGCATGTAGGTGCTGTGGGGCCAGCTGAGCTCAGCCCAGCTGCCAAACATATGAATGAAGATGTTTCATTTTTCTGAGTCACTCTGACCATCCCAGCCAGGGCCCCAGACCTCATGAGGCAGAGACATACCATCCCTGATGTGCCCTCTCTGAATTCCTGACTCAGAATCAGTGAACATAGTAACACAATAGTGTTTTTCATCGCTAAGTTTGGGGTAGTTTGTTATTGAGCAGTAGATGACTGAAATACCCTGTTATAGTATTAATATTTTGTTCTCTGGAGTATTCAGTTCTAGGATACTTCTATCTTCGAGAGTTTGCCTCACAGTTACAGCACATTCCACAGGCTGTGACTGTTGCATTCATGAAGAGTATGTTTTATTTTTTTTTTTTTTTTTTTGGCCCAGTACTTAGTTTGCAGAATATTTGCAATCAACCTTGTTAATGGGGTCCCTGAGCCTTCTTTCTAGTTACTCAGTGCTGTGCATAGGCACCCAATGGGACCTTCACCTGCTCTGCCTTTTATTCTCAAGGCTCCCCTTTGCTCTCAAAATAAGTCCCTCAGCAACTGCAGCTCTAGCAGTTCACCCAGACCCTTGCCTACTAAAGAAGTCAGTCTGGTTTCAACTCAGTGTTTCCCCATGAGCTCAAAGTAATTATGGAAGGCTTGGCAGGGGGTTGTAAAAAATGTCATGGATCCATGTCTACTGGTCCATATAAGGAAAAGTGGGGGAGAAAAACGTTTATATTCTGAATACCCACTGTGTGTCAGGATCTCTCCTAGAGGGTCTTCATATATTATCTGACCTAGTCCTCTCAACAGCCCTTGAAATAGACATTTTGGTTTCCATTTTACAAAGAAAGAATGCTGATGTTCAGTGAGGTTGTGATCTACACAGGGCCACTTAGCTAACAGAATGAAGGATCAACCCAAGCCTACTGGCTCCAAAGCCAATGCAGTTCCTATAAGCCATGCATTCTGGAAATTTCACAAGTTCAATTTTATTCCGATGACTTTAACCACAAAGAGGATTTATTCTCTAATCGAATGTTGAATATCTAAAAATAACATAGTAACTAGAGTAAATCAATTATACTTCAGGATGCCTGTGTTTATTCAAGGGCAGGTCTGCCTGAGAAGGAGGATCAGGGAAGGAAAAGGAAGGAAGGAAGAGAACACAGAAGGCCTGAGGGAGAGGAAGGAGTTGTCTTAGGTGAGGTCAGAGGAAAACTGCAGAAGGGAAAGCCTGGAATCTAAGACAAAAGGCTTTTCCCTGGAGACTTGGGTGGGGTCATGTCCTGGGGAAGATCAGAGGATTTAGGACATCCTTTTGTATAATACAGACAGGAAACTGACTACTTTTACCTCTAAGCAAAGGAGCTTGAAAACTTTGTTAAGTCAAAGACTTACATCCTCAGTGAAATTTGGCCCATAGGATTCTATTTTTCAGTTTTCATTAATGTTAATGTCTTATCACTCTTTTTACTTACACATAAATTAATTTTTTATTTTCGTGGTTGTCAAAAGATTATTCACAGAAAAGTTCGGATCAATTTCTATTTCTTTTTCATTGGGTCAATATATTTTAATGAAGTGTGATTGATTAATATTTTAGGGAAAAAGAAATAAAACTCTTTTCTCCAGGCATCATTGATCCAAAGACTAATGTCTGTTTTTCTTGTTGAGTAAGTCCTGGAATCTTGGGTCACACTGCCACTTTGATGCCATTAGAAAATCAAACAAGTGCATTTTGGCAAGGTATGGTGTATCTAGCATCCCCTACCTGCGTACTTATAAACAACTTTTATGTGTGTGCATTAGGAACTAGGAAACAAGATCACATGTTTGAAATCTTATTTCCTAACCAAGACACTTAGCAGTTGCCTGATAAGATCTGGTTATACAAAATTAGTGGGTTTCACTCTCAATGAGGACGCCTCACTCCTCTATCCCTCTGAGTTGAAGTTATAGTTATGCCAGTGCCTCTGGTAGGACTTGTTCTCTAGTTGAGTGAAGACGTCTTACCTATTTTAACACACACACTCGCGCACACACACTCACACACACACACAGCTTAGATTTCCACAGAAGCCTTTTAATACTATATAAAGTGCTTCAGAGAGCAAAGACTCTAATGCTAAGTCATCCAGGTGGAGTCATACGGGGTTCTAGAACCCATTCCTGTTCTTGTTACATGCCACAAACAGGTATGTAAATCCTATGATGATTGCTCCAAGAAAGAGAGAACTCCATCTCATGTACTTGTTTCTTCATCATTCTCTCACCTACCAAAGACACACGAAGCTTCTTCTATGTAGTAGGGCCTTTACCAGACTCTGGAGATGGCGAGATAAGTAAGATCAACTGGTCCCCTGCTCTTAGGAAGTCTACATTCTAGTGAGGGAGGCAAGACAATAAGAGAAACAAGTAAATGAATTAATAGCCCAGTTATAGATTGTGATTATTGCCATGAAGAACATAGGCAGAATAGCTGGACAGAGAGTGACTGTAGTGGGGAGGATGTCTGTTTTAGATACAGGTGATTGGGGAAGATGACCACTGGACTGACCCTGATGGAGAAGAAAAAGCCAGCCATATGAGGAGCCAGAGTGGAGCTCTGTGATTTGGGATGGCATGTGCAAAGGCCCCAAGGCAGGATATACCGTGGCATGCTTTGAAAACTGTTAAGAAAAAAAGATGAAGACTTCAAAATACATGAAGCAAAAAACTGACAACATTTAAAGGAGAAATGGACAATCTATGTCTCACAGTGGGAGATTTTTAACACATAACATTACCATAAAATCTGAGCCCTGGTGGCCCAGATGGTAAAGCGTCTGTCTACAATGTGGGAGACCTGAGGTCAATCCCTGGGTTGGGAAGATCCGCTGGAGAAGGAAATGGCAACCCACTCTAGTACAATTGCCTGGAAAATCCCATGGACAGAGGAGCAAAACTTGGCAACCTAAAACTTCAAGTATATACAACATATGTTGTCATCATTGTTTAGTTTCTCAGTCGTATCCGACTCTTTGCAACCCCAGGACTGTAGCCTGCCAAGCTCCTCTGCCCATGGGATTCTTCAGGCAAGAATACTGCAGTGGGTAGCCATTTTCTTCTCCAAGGGATCTTCCCAACCCAGGGATCGAACCCATGACCCCTGCACTGCAGGCGGATTCTTTACCACTGAGCCATCAAGGAAGCCCATATGCTACATGTGTTCTCTGTGTATCCTGCAAGGCAGGTATTCTGAAGCAGCTTAGCCGGATGGTTCTAGCTTGGGAGTTCTCATGAGGCTGCCATCTAGATCTCACCTGGGATTGCAGTCCTCATGGGAATAGATGGGGAAACAGTGGAAATGTGTCAGACTTTATTTTTTGGGGCTCCAAAATCACTGCAGTTGGTGACTGCAGCCATGAAATTAAAAGACGCTTACTCCTTGGAAGAAAAGTTATGACCAACCTAGATAGCATATTCAAAAGCAGAGACATTACTTTGCCGACTAAGGTCCGTCTAGTCAAGGCTATGGTTTTTCCTGTGGTCATGTATGGATGTGAGAGTTGGACTGTGAAGAAGGCTGAGCACTGAAGAATTGATGCTTTTGAACTGTGGTGTTGGAGATGACTCTTGAAAGTCCCTTGGACTACAAGGAGATCCAGCCAGTCCATTCTGAAGGAGATCAGCCCTGGGATTTCTTTGGAAGGAATGATGCTAAAGCTGAAACTCCAGTACTTTGGCCACCTCATGCAAAGAGTTGACTCATTGGAAAAGACTCTGATGCTGGGAGGGATTGGGGGCAGGAGGANACTAAGGTCCGCCTAGTCAAGGCTATGGTTTTTCCTGTGGTCATGTATGGATGTGAAAGTTGGACTGTGAAGAAGGCTGAGCGCTGAAGAATTGATGCTTTTGGACTGTGGTGTTAGAGAAGACTCTTGAGAGTCCCTTGGACCGCAAGGAGATCCAACCAGTCCATTCTGAAGGAGATCAGCCCTGGGATTTCTTTGGAAGGAATGATGCTAAAGGTGAAACTCCAGTACTTTGGCCACCTCATGGGAAGAGTTGACTCATTGGAAAAGACTCTGATGCTGGGAGGGATTGGGGGCAGGAGGAGAAGGGGACAACAGAGGATGAGATGGCTGGATGGCATCACGGACTCGATGGACGTGAGTCTGAGTGAACTCTGGGAGTTGATGATGGACAAGGAGGCCTGGCGTGCTGTGATTCATGGTGTCGCAAAGAGTCAGACACGACTGAGCGACTGAACTTATTGTAAACAGAAGTTCAATTCTGTCAAAAGATTTTCCTACATCTATTAGAATGATCATATGATTATTCTTCTTCAGTTTGTTAATTGAGGAGGCTTTTCAGAGTCATGTGCCAAGGCTTTCATCCAGGTACAAGACATCAAAAAAGATTTAAAAAGTGATTCTAATGTGCATTATTGTGTGAAAGAAGGAGGAGAAAGAAGGATGCTGACTGGGTTCATAGCCTGGAGGCTTTGGGATGAAGCACACAGGAAGAAGAATACTTTTCAGAGAAAAGAAAATAAATTTGCTTTTGAACTCACTGAGTTTTAAGATGCCAGTGGAACATCCATGTGTAGCTGCCAGCAAGCGGCTGGGTGTATAAGTCTTTAGATCAGAGCAGTACAGGAAAACTCTGAATAAGACCCCTTGAGAAAGCATGTCTAGTGAGAAGAAGAGCAAGCCAAGGTTGAACACCTGAGCAATGCCTACTGTAATGAAGAAGCAGAGGAAGAGAAGGCTATGAAGACAGATTTAGAAGGACATGTCAGATATTATAAGGAGAACCAGGAGTGAGTGGGACCGGTGAGTTTCAATGACAGGAATTCTCAGTATTTCTGGTCACTCTCCATACACAAGTGATGCACTTCCATGGACAAATCAAGTGTGAAGGCTACAAAAATTTAAGAGGTAAAGCAACAAAAAGGTAAAATGTAACAGCTATAACTTTCAAAAAGACAGTCAGCTTTTCTGTGCCTGAGGCTTTTTATCTGTAATACACAGCGATATAACCTGCTTCTTGGGGTTGTAACAAGGAATGTCAGTCGATGCATGTAGAGCAGTTAGAAAGGAGCCTGGTACATGCTAAGGCCCATGTAGGTTTTACCCACCATTACTGCTATTATCTTTAATTTTATCAGCAACAGTAGCAGAGCAGGATGGCCTGGAGGCTAACAGCATGGGTTCTGGAGACTGGGTTTATAGCTTACTTACAAGCTGTGAGTCTTTGGCCAGGCATGCACCCTCTCTGTGCCTCAGTTTCTTCATTTGTAACATGCGGTTAATAATAGTGTCTACTTTGCTATGAAGATGAAAGGGTTTTACATAGGTAAAATATGCAGAAGACTACTGGCTACACAATTAGAGGATTATCAGGTTTGCTACAATTACCACCACTACCAGAGGGACAGCTTCTAACACACAACAAGAACACGGAACTCTTATCTCCTAAGTATTGCAATGAGGCAATGCTTCAGATTGTGGGAATGACATTTATAGGGACAAACTCAGACATGTTGTCATTTTCCGTACTATTATTGTATTCTTTACTGGTCATCACTAACCCTGCTCTACCTCACATTGATGATCAACGGCCACATGATGTGTGTGGATATTGTGGGTGACACACCAGGGCTAGATGACTGCCCAGCTCTCTGTCACCACCTGGGATACCGCTCAAGGTATCTCTGTTCTCAGAGAGGAGGGGCCATAACTTCAGAGTCAACAAAGGCACGGACCTCTGTGCGGTGTGAGCGAGCCTCCAAGTTGTTTTCTGGTGGGGAGGTGGTCTCAGCATAAGCACATGATATGGGGAGTGCACATTGTTGGCAATGGGCCTTCTCACATGAGGCCTCAGAAAGCATGAAAAGTCAACATTTGCTTATTATCATAAGCAATACCACAGAGGTCACTTAGATCATCTAAATGCATTCACTCTATTAAGTGAGGGCAGTCCAAAACAAAACTAAAATAATTCTAATTACTTATTTGACATATGTAGTATCTATGTAACAGCATAATTTTATATAACAAAACTCCACAAGTTTGTACCCTGTAGAATTTAGGAAGAGACAGTGGCATTGATTCTTTAAGCTTCAACCTTGAATATACTCAATGACACCAAAACAGTATAACATGTGTAAGACATGGAAGCAACCTAGATGTCCATCAGCAGACGAATGGATAAAAAAGCTGTGGCACATATACACAATGGAGTATAATTCAGCCATTAAAAAGAATACATTTGAATTAGTTCTAATGAGATGGATGAAACTGGAGCCTATCATACAGAGTGAAGTAAGCCAGAAAGGAAAACACCAATACAGTATACTGACACATATACTGACATACACTAACACTGACAGAACGTGGTCCACTGGAGAAGGGTATGGCAAGCTACTTCAGTATTCTTTCCTTGAGAACTCCATGAACAGTATGAAAAGGCAAAATGATAGGATACCAAAAGAGGAACTCCCCAGGTCAGTAGGTGCCCAATATGCTACTGGGGATCAGTGGAGAAATAACTCCAGAAAGAATGAAGGGATGGAGCCAAAGCAAAAACAATGCCCAGTTGTGGATGTGACTGGTGATAGAAGCAAGTTCCAATGCTGTAAAGAGCAATACTGCATAGGAACCTGGAATGTCAGGTCGATGAATCAAGGCAAATTGGAAGTGGTCAAACAAGAGATGGCAAGAGTGAACGTCGACATTCTAGGAATCAGCAAACTAAAATGGACTGGAATGGGTGAATTTAACTCAGATGACCATTATATCTACTACTGNCACCAGCCACCTGACATCTTGGCTAGCATTTTCTAATGTCAAAGATGCCTTTGATGAAAGTTGGGCTTGTTATGGAAAAGCAACTTTGATCTCACTGATCTCAACTACTGAGCCTCAGACACAAAGAACCAGAGAGCCTTGGGCCTGTGGGCAGATGGCGCTTCATTATGCGGCACCTAGATCATCTTGTGGACATCAGAGGAGTCCTGTGCTAACTTCTAACCTGAGGATCTACAAGTATACATGTTTCTGTGATTTCAAAGGCTTGCTTTTAGCAGATTCTGGGCAGAGTCACACAAGGAAGATGGAGCAATGAGGGAACTTTACCAGGCTGAACCCAAACTGCTGATGTGCCAAGGTCAGGGGCCTGGATGCCCATTTCCCTCATCAACAAATGAGTCGTCTATCTACAGAAAGAATTCTGCAAACACTTCCCAACAGAAAGTAGTACACAGGGAGAGTTTTAATTAAGCCCTCCACATTAAAATGTTCAAGGAACTTTGCAAAAACACAACTGGATATCTGGTGCAATCAATCAATTATCCTGATATTGATATTTAGAGGTTATATCAACAATGCTAGAGTCTGGGTGTGTGGCAACAATCAGAAGAACTGAAGCTAAGCGAACCTTAGTGAGGGGAAGGTTCAAAGACTTCAGTGACCTTCAATTATCTAAACCTTTGACAAAAACCCAAATCATGCCCGCTAATCAGCATAGGTACGTACACTTGACTCTTGAACCAACACGGGGATTGTGGATACCAATCAACTGCAGTTTAATTCAAACTATTCCTAGTATAACTTATAGTCTGCCTCCATATCTGTGGTTTCTTCCGTATGCCTACTTCAGCATCTGTGGATTCAGCCAACAGATTATGTAGCACTATAGAGCTTAGTACTGAAACCATCCACCTATGCAAGAATGTGAGCAGTTCAAACTTGTATTGCTTGAGGGTCAACTGTATTTACATCCCTGTTTTAGGTCGTTCCTAAATTCATCTTCATATCCAGTGGCAAAAGCCTGCAGCCTCATACTCTTAATGCAACTGCGTGCTTTATACATTATTTTGGAAAGATGAGGAGTAGAAATAAATGTTGCTGCTGCTGCTGCTGCTAAGTCGCTTCAGTAGTGTCCGACTCTGTGGGACCCCACAGACGGCAGCCCACCAGGCTGCCCCGTCCCTGGGATTCTCCAGGCAAGAACACTGGAATGGGTTGCCATTTCCTTCTCCAATGCATGAAAGTGAAAAGTGAAAGTGAAGTCGCTCAGTCGTGTCCAACTCTTAGCGACCCCATGGACTGCAGCCTACCAGGGTCTTCCGCCCATGGGATTTGCCAGGCAAGAGTACTGGAGTGGGGTGCCATTTCCTTCTCCGAAATTAACGTTACTGTCATTTTTCTCTTTGGCATTCCTTTATCTCTCTGCTTCTGAAACCCAAGTGGCTCAGTGAAAGGGAGACCCGGAAAGCAGGCAGCCCTGGGTCTGAATAGTTCAGAACACAGGGTCAGAACACAGCCTGTGGCTGCTGTGATGGACAGGCCTAGGAAGATTAAATGTGATAAAGCTTTCAGAAATGCTGGGAGACCGTGTATCAGCAGACTACCCAGGAGGAAAGCCCATGGAGTTTTGTTTTGTTTTGTTCTCTTAATTGCTTATTTCCGCTTCGCTCCCAGAGCAGACATCAACACTGCTGAGATATGGCTCAGGTATCTGTAGTTTTTTAAATCATCTGGGTGATTCTGAAATCATCCTT
This sequence comes from Oreotragus oreotragus, assembly GCA_006410675.1. Taxonomy (NCBI): domain Eukaryota; kingdom Metazoa; phylum Chordata; class Mammalia; order Artiodactyla; family Bovidae; genus Oreotragus; species Oreotragus oreotragus. Next base: position 249,243 of record SJYX01003717.1, on the reverse strand, counting down.
GATCCAAATGTGTAGCCGGGTTGAAAATCAACTTTTCTAGATACTCTGTACATTCTGGCTTCTATTCCTCTTTCGTCTCTGCATCCCTCTTTCCAGATCACAGAGAAATTCTCTCCTTACCTTATACGTCATAGCTTTTCCATAGACTGTTTACCTGAGTTTTAACTTCTTCCCTCTCTGGAATTGCTTCAGTCCAGAGTATTTTACATCCTTCGCTCTTTTTTTTCTAACCGATTTACTTTTTTTTTGCAGGGGTGGGGGGTTTACTATAGCTGCTTGATTTCATTTTGCTCCCACAGTAGCTGGCATATACTAAGCATTTTGAAAAATACTAGCTGCCTGTTTCCTTTAGGTTGGAAAAATTTAACTTCTAATGCAACAGGGTGTTAAAGCTGGTCCCTTGAAGGCAAAATAAACACACATAGGGAAGTTAGAAACACTCCAGACTCTTAAAGAGCTCTCATATTCACCTTCTTCTGTGTAAAGTAGTCAATTCTCCATCAAAGAAGTAATAAAAAAATTGTGGCTGGCTATGTGCTGGGCATGTTGAAAGCCCTTGACATCTCTGAACTTGTTTAATCTTCCCATCTACCAAAAGACGTAGGGCCTATTTTGATTGGCATTTTACAGATGAGTAAACTGAGGCACATGGAGTCAGAGATTACAACTAGACAGGGATTGAAAAATAAAGTGCTTGTCTCCCAAACCAGTGCCTTCATCACTCTATTATATACAATCTTATTTCAGTACTTGCAGTTACATTCTATCAAGGCACCACAATCATTGAGTTAGTGGATACTGAATCATCACTCCTAGGGGAAATACAGGGTTAGGCTCTTGAGAGCTTCTGCTGCTGCTGCTGCTAAGTCGCTTCAGTCGTGTCCAACTCTGTGCGACCCCATAGACGACAGCCCACCAGGCTCCCCCGTCCCTGGGATTCTCCAGGCAAGAACACTGGAGTGGGTTGCCATTTCCTTCTCCAATGCATGAAAGAGAAAAGTGAAACTGAAGTCGCTCAGTCCGTCCCACTGTTAGCGACCCCATGGACTGCAGCCCACCAGGCTACTCCGTCCATTGGATTTTCTAGGCAAGAGTACTGGGGTGGGGTGCCATTGCCTTCCCCGGAGAGAGCCTTTAGTTGTCACATTTTCATCAACCAAATACTATACAGCCTTGCTTCGTCTCTGTGTGTGTGTGTTTCTGTTGAAAGACATCTTATTTAACATACATTGCTGGTTTGTGGACAGTAAAATCATGGCCAACAGCACTATAACCCATGCTGAGCGAAGTTTATCTAACCTGTACTTTCTCCATAAGGCACGTTCCAGCCTTCTTGCACTTAGGAACACTAGACAACACTTCAGCACTAGGCTTTCTAAAGAGCAAAATCACTAAATGAAAAGCACAAAAAGGCAAACACACACACACAAAGTGGCAGTAAACAGACCTCAACCAGGACAGTTGTTTACAGTCTGAGATCTGAAACAAGCGGGCAGAGCTCGCCTGGTTTGACCTCAGCTGGGAACTCGCACGTCGGATGACTCAAACTTCTCACAACTTTGTGCAGCCCGAGCTGCTGCGAATGAGCGAGAAAGCGACCGAGGGTCCTGGGTGACTGGAAGGTGACGAAAAATGTCAGCGAGCAGGTGAATTTGTAAATGTGCAGTCCATGAACTGTCTCTTATACACATCTAGATGTGTATAAGAGACAGCACCACCCTTATGGGTGTACTGTGGAGAAAGCTGAGTGCAGAAGAATTGATGCTTTTGGACTGTAGTGTTAGAGAAGACTCTTGAGAGTCCCTTGGACTGCAAGGAGATCCAACCAGTCCATTCTGAAGGAGATCAACCCTGGGATTTCTTTGGAAGGAATGATGCTAAAGCTGAAACTCCAGTAATTTGGCCACCTCATGGGAAGTGTTGACTCATTGGAAAAGACTCTGATGCTGTGAGGGATTGAGGGGAGGAGAAGGGGACGACTGAGGCTGAAATGGCTGGATGGCATCACGGACTCGATGGACGGGAGTCTGAGTGAATTCTTGGGAGCTAGTGATGGACAGGGAGGCCTGGTGTGCTGCGATTCATGGGGTTCCAAAGAGTGGGACATGACTGAGCAACTGAATTTAACTGAAGAAAAGTATATGATGTTACTATGGTGATATAAATCTATAGAAAATCATCTATGACCAGAATATAACAACTCTATAAATTTGATTATAGATCACTAGGATACAATCTCTTTAAAATGTTGTATCATCTTTTTGGTTTCTGGGGTAAATAAGCCTCTTCTCATCTAGCAATAGAACATGCAATGAAAATCTCACATAAATGTCCTCTCTGACTGTGCCTAAATAGTGAGAAAGAGGCTTAAATTGAAAGTTGTGGCATTTTGAACTCCTTAAATGAGGAAACTTCATGAAAAGGAGATAAAGCAGGTGAGTGAAATAGGTGAAAGGGATTAAAGAAACATAAACTGCCAGTTACAAAATAAATAAGCCACAGGGATGCGAGGTACAGCATGGGGAATATAACACTGTAATAATGCTGGTGCAGAATGGATGAAAATTTTGTTGTTCAGTGCAGTACGCCAGGCTTCTCCAACCCTCACTATCTCCTAGAGTTTGCCCAAGTTCATATCCATTGAATCTGTGATGCCATCCAGCCATCTCATCTGTCACTCCCTTCTCCTGCCCTCAATCTTTCCCTACCTCAGGGTCTCTTCCAATGAACTGGCTCTTCACATCAGGTGGCCAAAGTATTGGAGCTTCAGTATCAGTTCTTCCAGTGAGTATTCAGGGTTGATTTCCTTTAGGATTGACTGGTTTGATTTCCTTGCTGCCTAAGGAAAAGTCTTCTGCAGCACTGCAATTTGAAAACATCAGTTCTTCGGCACTTAGCTTTCTTTATGGTCCAACTCTCACGTCCATACATGATCACTGAAAAGACCATAGCTTTGACTATACGGACCTTTGTCATTATTAAGTTGTACACCTGAAACTAATAATAATATTATAAGCCAACTGTACCTCATTTGTAAAAGTAGGACAGATGAAAGGAGTTTTATTTACAAAAAATAAAAATTGTAAACTATTTGCTTTTGTGCATTACTTTAAATTTACCATTTTGAAGAATTTCAAATTCTCTTCAAAATGATCTAACACTTCTCAACCAACAATTGAGAAGACTCTTAAGAGTCAGTTGGACACCAAAGAGACTAAACCAGTCAGTTTAAGGAAATCAATCCTCAGTATTCACTGGAAGGACTGATGCTGAAGCTGAAGCTCCAATACTTTGGGCACCTGATGCGAAGAGCCGACTCATTGGAAAAGACCCTGATGCTCGAAAGACCGAGGGAAGTAAGAGAAGGGGTGACAGAGATGAGATGGCTGGATGGCATCACCAACTCAATGGACATGTGAGCCTGTGTGCTAAGTTGCTTCAGTGGTGTCTGACTCTTTGAGACCCTATGGACTGTATCCAGCCAGTCTCCTCTGTCCATGGGGGTTCTCCAGGCAAGAATACTGGAGTGGACTGCCACGCTCTTCTCCAGGTGGTCTTCCCAACCCAGGGATAGAGTCTGCATCTCTTCTGTCTCCTGCATTGTCAGGTGGGTTCTTACCACTAGTGCCACTTGGGAAGCCCCAGTGGACATGAGTGTGGGCAAACTCTGAGAGACAGTAAAGGACAGGAAAGCCTGGTGTGCTGCAGTCCATGGAGTTAGAAAGAGTCAGACATGACTTAGCAACTGAACAATAACAATAAAGCATTACACACGCATCTTTTTTTTTCTTTTTTTACCAAATACATGAAAAAATGTTTTCTTCCCAGGAAAGTTCACATGCCACAAAATCTTAGGCAAGTATACCAAGGGCGGGTGGGGAGGAAATATGTGTCTTTTAACAAGATATGATAAATGTACAAATATTCTTGAACATAAAGTGAAAGTAAGACAATAAAATTTGTCCCTGATAAAAGAGGCTCCTATTCAAATAACCGAGGCGATTAAATAACTAGATTTCTAATACACATAACTTTTTAAACAACAAAAGAATAAGACTACTTGTAAAATTTTTCTTTTGCCACATATGAAAATGTTTATTTACACTGATGTTTACTTTCTTTAGAAACACTGAAAAATCTGTTTTCTCATTAAAGAAGCATAAACAACAACTGAGTTTCCTTAACATTGTAAGTTACCTCTCAGGTCTTTCTTGAGTTTTCTGAGGTCTTTTTGAAAATCTTCAAACTTCATCTGCGAGGCCTGAAAGAGGTCCTGGGGTTCGGGCAGTGGAAACACACACTGTTCTTTCCCAGCGTCCTGGTCAGCACGAAGCACAGAACATTTAAATAAATGAGGACAGAACAGCAGCAGCAATGACAAACAACATCAAACACGACCACATCGCTCAACAACAGGGAATAACAAAATGCGACTCTGCGAACATTATCTCACCTCATCAAAATTGCGAAGATAATATGACACGATATATGACAACAGGCTTCTGCTATTGTCCTAGGCAGAGAGACCAAAGTGAGTAGAAATACATTTTTTAAAATGACTAAATATACGGCATTAAATAAAATTCATCCCATTAAACCCACACATGTAGATGAGAATATTTAGGATGAAAGGAGATGTTCTCTGTTTCATGTTACTTTAGTTTAATGGCCCAGATGGTCTTCTCCTCCTCCCCTTTGTTCCCACCTGAGCCCCAAGTGGAAGCACAACTGTTTTGAGAGTTGTCTCAGTTGTACACACCTTCCTGCTTTCACCTTCCTCAACCAGAAAATTAATTCACTAATTTTACTTCTTATTATTAACAGGTATAACTACAGGTATTACTACTATCTAAACAGAAATGACTAAATAACACCAGCATTTCTGTATGGCTGAACCAATAGGGCCCACTCCAACAGGAAGCTTGACTGAAGTTTATTACTAAGTAGATTAATAAAATTTAAAAGTTAAGTATTATCTCAAGTAAGTTGGAGCTTTAGAAATGCAAATATAAATTATGTCAGCAACTAAGATTCAAGAATTAGTATCTGTGCAGCTATAAAAATGCAATGTATGTAGTTCTAAAGAAGAAAAACTGCTTCATATCTAACAGTCTTCAAAGAGCTTTTCACCTTCTTTTCTGGCAGATTTAGAAGCATTAATATGTTTTTTTAATTCTCAAAATAAATACTAGATAATTGGGATGTGTGAAACCAAATACATATTTTTAAAAACATACCCTATAATAAAAACTTTGTTTTCTGGAATATTCAATCTAACCATGACTTTCTCTTCACTGATAAAAAGAGCAACATTCCTTTATAAACAAGTCTGACGGGACATGAAAATATATCTATGAGACTCCCTGATGGGCTTCCCTGGTGGCTCCGATGGTAAAGAACCTGCCTGCCAATGTGGGAGATGCGGGTTCAATCCCTGGATTGGGAAGATCACCTGGAGAAGGGAATGGCAACCCAATCCAGTGTTCTTGCCTAGAAAATCACTTGGATAGAGGAGTCTGGTGGGCTGCAGTCCATGGGGTCACCAAGAGTTGGACACGAGTGAGCGACTAACACAACACAGACTCCCTGAACATATTATGGGCTTCCTTGGTGGCTCAGAAATAGAGAATCCACCTGCCAATGTAGGAAACAGGGGTTCAATCCCTGGGTGGGGAAAATCCCCTGGAGAAGGAAACGGCAGCCCACTCCAGGATTCTTGCCTGGGAAATCCCATGGACAGAGGAGCCTGGTGGGCTACTGTTCATGGGGTTGCAAAGAGCTGGACATGACTTAACAACTAAGCAACAACAACATACTTTACTATATACATTGATTACACTGAAATACACAGCTATAATAACAAAAGTAGTACATTTATTAGAGTAGGATTACTTGTAAAATGATTAAAGCAACTAACTTCCTTTGTCTTTCCTGACTTGTAAACCAATGAAACGATCAGCAATACCTCAGTCAATTAACAAAACACTTATTAAGTGCCTAGGTAATTCTGAGTGATCTGAGTAACAGTTCCACAAGTGCAAGTCTATGAAACTATACAGGTACAGTTATCTTTATTTTATAGAGAAAGAACCAAATAGATTTTGCATAGCCCTTGTGAGAATGCAAGTTAAATTATCAAAAAAACCTTACTTTTTGATTATTTTTATCCATATCATTCCTTATTTAATAAAATTTAACCTGTGGCAGGATTGCGTAAGATACATTAACCAATACAAAAAACCAAATAATCACTTATACATATATAATTATGACCATAAGAATCTATTTCAGATTCATTTTTTACAAGTAACATTTATTGATTATACTTATATTTTAATGTTATTTGCAAAAATTACTTGTTTCAATCCAACAATCAGTTGTTAAGAACTGTTCAGTATTTCCCTGGTGGTCCAGTGGTTAAGAATCCACCTTCCAATGCAGGGGACACAAGGTGGATTCCCGATCTGGGAAGATTCCACATGCTGTGGGGCTAAGCCCATGTGCCACAACCTCTGAGCTCATGTTCCAGAGCCTGAGAGCTGCAGCTACTGAAGCCTGCACACCTAGAGCCCGTGCTCCAGAACAAAAGAAACCACTGCAATGAGAAGCCTGTATACTGCAGCTGGAGAGTAGCCCCCACCCACTGAAATTAGAGAAAGACTGCATGTGCGGCAGCAAAGACCCAGCACAAAAATAAAAATAATAAATCTTAAAATAAGAACTATTCAAAACCTACCATGTGTTTAGAAGAATAAATACATTTTGAATAAATGTGATTTATCAGGTTGACATATTGAAGGTTCCTGAGAAAATGTGTGTCATACAAATAAAAAGGCATTTGAACAAATAGAACCATAAAAATCACAAAAGTTACATGCTGTTGGTGTTCCAAGAAAGGACTATGCTTTTCCCAATTTTGGAAAAGTACAGTGTCTGGCATTTCATAGAAGCTGGATAAAAGAATGTCAAATGAACATATGAGTGTAATGACGAAATAAACCAGTGAGTTGTTGACTGGCAGAAAAAAGCAAAATAAGTATCTCCCTTCTGTCAGGGAGATTATTTCCTTATTATTATTATTTTCTTATCTAGGAGGACAATTCTCTATATTTTCATTTTTATAGGCCAATTGTTCACTTAAACTTGCGGGCATGCATGCTAAGTCGCTTCAGTCATGTCTGATTCTTTGCGACCCAGTGGACTGCAGTCTGCCTGGTTTCTCTATCCATGGGATTCTTCAGTAAGAATACTGGAATGGGTTGCCATGCCCTCCTCCAGGGGATCTTCCCAACCCAGGAATCGAACCTGACCCAGGATCTCTTATGTCTCCTTCACTGGCAGGCACATTCTTTATCATTAGTGCCACCTGGGAATTCCCTCACTTGAAATTAATATTTTAAAAACATTTCATCATATAGATCTTTGTGAAGCTTCTATAATCTCTATCCTTTAGAAATAAATGTTATTATTTTCAAAGTTTACAATGTCAGACTTTAACCACTCTGGTGCTTTCCCTGATCTTATATTTCTACCGACACTCTCATAATCTCTTAGATGTTAATTTTAAGAAAAATAATTATGCTTGCAAAAGGACTTAGATTTTCCCATGCCTACCAATATCAGGAAGAAGATCATATGGAGAAAAAAATATTTAAAAGATGATTCTCTTTTTCTCCATATATCTCTCTTTGATATTGGTAGGCATGAGAACATCTTTAGGAAGCCTATCTTTTTTTTAAATTCTACTTGTCTACTTGTGTTTGCTTAAAATTAATGTCTAAGAGATTATGAGAGTGTTGGTAGAAATATAAGATCAAGGAAACCACCAGAGTGGTTAAAGTCTGACATTGTAAACTTTGATTAGAATTTATTTCTAAAGGATAGAGATTAAAGAAGCTTCACAAAGAGGGCTTAGATGTTCCGATATATACCAATATCAAAGAGAGGATTATATGGAGAAAAAGAGAGTCATCTTTTACATTTTGGGCTTTCCTGATAACTCAGTTGGTAAATAATCCGCCTACAGTGCAGGAGATCCCAGTTCAATTCCTAGGTTGAGAAGATCCATTGGAGAAGGGATAGGCTACCCACTCCAGCATTCTTGGGCTTCCCTTGTAGCTCAGCTGGTGAAGAATCTGCCTGTAATGCAGGAGACCTGAGTTTGATCCCTGAGTTGGGAAGACCCCCTGGAGAAGGGAAAGGCTCCCCACTCCAGTATTCTGGCTTGGAGAATTCCACAGACTGTATAGCCCATGAGGTCAAAAAGAGTCAGACATGACTGAGTGACTTTCACTCATCTTTGTTTCACTTTTAAAACCTGGGCCTGTTGGGGGTCACTTGCTTAGCATAGAGAGAAGAAGAAAGTGATGGATGTACTGTCTAATTCATAAAAATTAACTAGTCCTCAGATCCAAATAGATAAATATTAGCAGACATGGTAAGGAAAATAAAAATTAGTTATTTTTACTTTAAAATACTGTCTACTCAGTTATTCATTAGATACAGGACTCAAAATTACTCACTTTAGGAAAATTATTCTTCTCTTGATCACAAATATATGGTGTCCATTACCTTTATCTGGCTCAGAACATAATAGAACTTTTGACCTTGGAGCATAAACATTTATCGCACTGGTTTACAGTTCAACTTATTACAAAACAGACATCCACTCCTCAGTTTGCTACATTCACTCACTCAAAATACTTACACTGCTTTTAACATCTTTCAGCTTCGGAAGAATATCTAATCCAAAACCGTCTGCCTGTCCCCGAGTATTATTTCCACCATTCATGTAGTTGCCAAAAGCAAGAACCAAACCCAAAACCTGCATAACCCCTGAGCCATGTTTTAATGTCTGTAAAACAGGATAAAGAAGAATTTCTCACTTACTGTTTGAATTTTCTTAAGTCAGTGGCAGATATTCAGATCATACTAATAATTATGGGTCATACCCAAACTTCATCAGTGCTCATTTTAGGTATATTTAAGAACAGTGTCTCCAAAGATAACTTTGAAAAAGCTGCACCACTAATAGCATGCAGGTTGTACTTCTCCAGCTGAGAGGTACCAGCCTAGGATGCTTCTGTGGTGTAATTGCAAGGAAACCAAATACATCCGTAACATGAGAACCACCACGGTATAATGTCACTGACATCAGTCCAGCTGCACCTGCCTCTGTGTAACATTTTTAGCATAAGATGTGGGAAACTGAAACACAGTTATAAAGTTTAATGTCCAAATTTAGATTTATCCCTGAAAGGTTCACACTTACTTCTTCCAAAGCACACAGTTTAACTTGAATTTGTGCCTCACTTCCTCTGAAAATCTCTTTAATGACATAATTCTACTTTTCAAAATAATTTACCACAACCAGAATGAATGGTACTATTAAATTTTGACAAACTGTTTTAGATGTTAATATTGGTCATTTCTGCCAAGCATTTGCTCTTTATTTTCAGAAGAATATTTCTCTTCTGTTGAGTCATATAGCTATTCCTGAAGCATTTGGTTGGAATCACTAACAATTTGTTGAGGGGCTCTCTGCAAAATGGAGGAAAATAAAGAAAATGCATTCAAATGGTACTCAGTTGGAAGTATTTACTGTAAATAAAAGACAATTTGTTTGAAATATGAACATGACTGAGCACAATTAGGTATCAGAACCCAAGTACCCACCTCACACAACTTCTGTAGCAGCTCCAGTTTGCGCCGAATTGAGCAAATGCTTTCTGAAAATGTGGACTGAAACAGGATGCAAAAGACTCGCTCTGAAAAGTTGGGGATTAGTGACAGTTCATAAAGGAACCTAAGGAAACAAAGCCAAGTTAAGAGGAAAAAAGACGATGCATATAAACACTTGCATCCTCACATCATTCATGACACTGATGCACAAAAGACACTTCATTTTCCCAATAGAAAGAGCCCCCCATGGCCTGCATGCTGCCCATGGGGTCCATGGTGTGCTTACTGCTCAGGTTTGTCCAGAGACTTGGCGTTTTCCTTGTCTTTGGAGGACCGACCATGCTTTTCAATTTTTTCCAGTTCATCTGACTGTGCTCTCTGGAAAAACAAAAACCAAGCAGTTTTTAGATAATGATCTTAAATACAGCAAAACTCTACATATTTTCATATTTCTTAGCATCTGAGGTAAATCTTGACTTAATTCATGAGGTATTTTAAAGTGTGTATGTGTAATACAAACCAGATCATCTCCAAATCTTCCAAATATTATTGGCTATCAAAAGTGAAAATGAAACTCTCTCAGTCATGTCTGACTCTTTGTGACCCCATGGCCTATACAGTCTGTGGAATTCTCCAGGTCAGAATACTGGCGTGGGTAGCCTTTCCCTTCTCTAGGGGATCTTCCCAGCCCAGGGATCAAACCCAGGTCTCCTGGATTGCAGGTGGATTCTTCACCAGCTGAGCCACAAGGGAAGCCCAAGAAAACTGGAGTGGGTAGCCTACCCCTTCTCCAGGGGATCTTCCTGATCCAGGAATCGAACCAGGGTCTTCTGCATTGTAGGCAGATTCTTTACCAACTGAGCTATCAGGGAAACCACTATTGGCTATTGGTGATGTACAGAATATTTATTCCAGCATGGTTTAAATCAATATGATTTCCCTTTTTTGTTTTTTAGCTGTTTATAATACCCTCTGGAGGGACTTCTCTGGCAGTCCAGTGGCTAGATTCTGAGCTTCCACTGTAGCAGGGCACAGGTTCAATTCCTGCTCAGGGAACTCAGACCCCACATGCCAAATAAACTATAATACTCTCTGGAATGCAATACTTTTACTTAAAAATGGTATTTCTTATTCAGAAGTTAATAAAATTAAATTTGGAAGGAATTTTATCCTAAAGCTATTATAAGATTTTTAAAAGAAAAAGTACCTATTTATCTATTGCAATCATTGTCTATGCCTATCTTCTTTGGGAGAAAGAAAAGTACAGTTGAATTATTAAGTCATGGAACAAAAATAAAAGATTTTTATTCTCTTGAATTTTCTTTTTGATACAAAAATAGCTCCAGGCTTTATCTTCCCAAGTGTCTTCTTTTACCCTTGAAAATCTCAAGCTAAAAATTTGTAATTCTAAATTTGTTTCTTTATGGGAGGATTTTCTACATTTTAACATAAGGTAGAAAATTTTATAGGCTGACCAAAACACAACATGCTTTATGGAGAATCTGGATGATTGTTATTTTTTATTTTAATGTCTCTATCATTCACAAAGATGTTTCAAACCAGCCTAAATACTTCATTTTCTAAGTGCATGAAGAAATTTGAGTAGGTCACCCTATGTTGGGTTTGAGTCTAGTCCTCAGAAGGTAAAATCCCTTCAAGATTATTTATTGTTTACACAGAAAAGCAGCCCAGCTAAAAACTGCTGTACATGACAGAACCTGATCAACTTTTAAGTGAAGCGATGGTTCTGTTTTGAATTCACTGATTATTCTGAAAGGCAGGTATTTCTGTTGATGGGATTAATTAGCAGAGTAGTTCCTCCAAGAAAACTTCTTTTAGCAGGGAAAGAAGATTTGATGACAGATTGGTCAATCTTCTGAGGGTTTGATAAATTTTGCTTTTGGAATATGATGCAACAGAAGAATACTGACAAGTAAAGATACAACATCTGCTGCAAAGCCTGCCTTGCCCACCTCAACCCCTACTATAACCAGTCTCTCTCTAGAACAACACAGAAACTTTTATTTGCTCTGTATTTTGCCACGGATACCATCATGTCATACTGGTGATGTGCAGACATGTTTACAACTTCTGTAAGAGAAGGGCCACGTCCTGTGTATCTCTGTGGTCCTGGTGACCAGCATGATTCATGATGTGGTCAGCCCTCTGCATCCAGGGTTCCAAATTCATGGATTCAACCAAATGCAGATCCAAAATATTTGGGGAAAAAAATTCCATAAACTTCCCAAATGATTGCACTCCAGCAATCATTTACACAGCATTTCTGGCATATTAGGCATTATAAGTAATTGAGGTGATTAAAAGTATACAAGAAGGTAGGGTGGGGTGTTCTATGCAAGAACTGTGTCATTTTATTTAAGGGACTTCAGCACCTTTTTTATATCAATCTTCCCTTATATCCAGGGATGACTATATGGCTGTTGTTCAATTGCTAAACCGTCTCCGCCTCTCTGCGACCCACGGACTGCAGTGTGCCAGGCTTCCTTCACTATCACCCTGAGTTTGCTTAAACTCATGTCCATTGAGTCAGTGATACCATCCAACCATCTCATTCTATGTCACCCTCTTCTCCTCTTGCCCTCAGTTTTTCCTACCATCAGGGTCTTTTCCAAAGAGTCGGCTCTTCACATCAAGGGGTCAAAGTGTTGGAGCTTCAGCTTCAGCATCAGTCCTTCCAATGAATATTCAGGGTTGATTTCCTTTATGATTGACTGGTTTGATCTTGAATTTCAAGGGATTTTCAAGAGTTTTCCCTAGCACCACAATTCAAAAGCTTCAATTCTTTAGCACTCAGTTTTCTTTATGGTCCATCTCTCACATCCATACATGGCTACTAGGAAAAACATTGCTTTGACTAGATGGACCTTTGTTGGCAAAGTGATGTCTATGCTTTTTAATATGCTGTCTAGGTTTGTCACAGATTTTCTTCCAAGGAGCAAGCATCTTTTAATTCTGTGGCTACAGTCATTGTCCATAGTGATTTTGGAGCCTAAGAGAGAATATCTGTCACAGTTTCCACTTTTCCCCCATCAATTTGCCATTAAGTGATGGGACCAGTCAAGGCTATGGTTTTTCCAGTGGTCATGTATGGATGTGAGAGTTAGACTGTGAAGAAAGCTGAGCACTGAAGAATTGATGCTTTTGAACTGTAGTGTTGGAGAAGACTCTTGAGAGTACCTTGGACTGCAAGGAGATCCAACCAGTCCATTCTAAAGGAGATCGGTCCTGGATGTTCTTTGGAAGGAATGATGCTAAAGCTGAAACTCCAGTACTTTGGCCACCTCATGCAAAGAGTTGACTCACTGGAAAAGACTAATGCTGGGAAGGATTGGGGGCAGGAGGAAAAGGGGACAACCGAGGATGAGATGGCTGGATGGCATCATTGACTCGATGGACATGAGTTTGAGTGAACTCCAGGAGTTGGTGATGGACAGGGAGGCCTGGGGTGCTGCAATTCATGGGGTCGCAAAGAGTCAAACACGACTGAGCAAATGAACTGTACTGTGGAGAACATCAGTAATCCTATTACACTTATTTGAAGAAACTAATGCTTAAATGTTTCCTAAAACAGTAAAGACCTCTAGGAAGTGATGAGAACAGTCAATCTAGTTCATTTTTACTAAGGTACCACAGTGCACACCTTTGAGGATGCTCTGTCCTCTGCTGTGTGCTGGATCCTTTTCCATATTGAGGTTTACAACTTGTCAACCAGGACACTAAGTAAAGATCACTCCAAGTATGAAGCCCACCTGTGAAATCCAATCTTGAAAAGTATAAATTTAAACCTCTAATTCTTTCTACTTTGCCTGATTTCCCCCCTCCTTCTAACTGGATTAGTTGTTTAATTAAAAAGGGATGTGGTTTTTTGTCCTTTTTCTTTTTAATATCTTTTCTTGGACTAAACTTCTAATAGGACTTACTTCCAAGGTTTGCTTTTGTCTTACTATTTAAGATCATTTCTGCTTCTTGAATATGAAATACAGAAAACTGAACCATTCTCTGAAAAAAAATTATACAAGGACATTTTTACAGGCACATTTCTGACTTTATGTTAAATATCTGATTCACTGGAAAAAAAAAAAAAAAGCATTCTACCTCAACTTCTCTTCCATCCTCCCAACCTCTGTCCACCACTTCTCACTGGGCCATATGAAGAGTATGTACTAAGAATTAGAATCAATAGATATATTGAAGCATCCATAAATACTACATAGTTTCTGAAGAAATTTTACTCTCAGAACTCAATGGCAGTCAATGACCCAAAGCTAACTGTAAAGATTTTTGCTTTTAAAAAAAATCAGTAGGATATACTGCATTTAGAATCTCTGGATTTTCTAGGATTTAATTCCTCAGGAAACAAGTATTGGGCCTCAAGCCTGTGGTTTTTGAAATTATGTCATGTTTAGATCTGGAGACTGCCCAAAATTCATGGACAACTAGAAGAGAAATCCCCCTGCCAAACATACGCCATCAGGGGAAAACAAAGATTACATTCTCAACAAGGCTGCATAACAAGAGTATCCATCTGTTCCACAGAGGTCACACACAGCTGCTGCAAAACATGCCAATGATCTGGAAGCATCTGGCAAAATGCAAACATAGATTTACAGCAAAGGATTCAGGCTGGCTATGGGTACTGCTCTCAAGGACAAGGATTAGAAAGGCAAGTGTTCCTTGTACCCCTGAAACAAATATAACTATGTATGCCAATTATATTTCAGTAAAAATGAAAAGGAAAAAGTATATCACTATAGGAAAAATTTCCACAGTTTATTGTGATCCACACAGTCAAAGGCTTTGGCATAGTCAATAAAGCAGAAATAGATGTTTTTCTGGAATTCTCTTGCTTTTTCCATGGAACAACAACATTTCCTGGTTCCAAATAGGAAAAGGAGTACGTCAAGGCTGTATATTGTCTCCCTGCTTATTTAACTTATATGCAGAGTACATCATGAGAAACGCTGGACTGGAAGAAACACAAGCTGGAATCAAGATTGCCGGGAGAAATATCAATAACCTCAGATATGCTGATGACACCACCCTTGTGGCAGAAAGTGAGGAGGAGCTAAAAAGCCTCTTGATGAAAGTGAAGGAGGAGAGTGAAAAAGTTGGCTTAAAGCTCAACATTCAGAAAACGAAGATCATGGCATCCAGTCCCATCACTTCATGGGAAATAGATGGGGAAACAGTGGAAACAGTGTCAGACCTTGTTTTTTGGGCTCCAAAATCACTGCAGATGGTGACTGCAGCCATGAAATTAAAAGACGCTTACTCCTTGGAAGAAAAGTTATGACCAACCTGGATAGTATATTCAAAAGCAGAGACATTACTTTGCCGACTAAGGTCCGCCTAGTCAAGGCTATGGTTTTTCCTGTGGTCATGTATGGATGTGAAAGTTGGACTGTGAAGAAAGCTGAGCACCGAAGAATCGATGCTTTTGAACTGTGGTGTTGGAGAAGACTCTTGAGAGTCCCTTGGACTGCAAGGAGATCCAACCAGTCCATTCTGAAGGAGATCAACCCTGGGATTTCTTTGGAAGGAATGATGCTAAAGCTGAAACTCCAGTACTTTGGCCACCTCATGCGAAGAGTTGACTCATTGGAAAAGACTCTGATGCTGGGAGGGATTGGGGGCAGGAGGAGAAGGGGACGACCGAGGATGAGATGGCTGGATGGCATCACGGACTCGATGGACGTGAGTCTGAGTGAACTCCGGGAGATGGTGATGGACAGGGAGGCCTGGCGTGCTGCGATTCATGGGGTCGCAAAGAGTCGGACACGACTGAGCGACTGAACTGAACTGAACTGATTAACTGATGATGCAACAGAATGACTTGTCTACATATTAAGGCATTAAGTGAATGTAGATATGGGGATTAGACAAAGTGAATGTATCTCAACAATGTGCATCACCTTAACTGGTAGAAATATCCGCTGAAGTAGAAACACTTTGATTTTATAGTGTAATCCACCAAGGACAAGATATAAACTATCTTCAGTTTTATTCATCAAATAATTATTGTGTCAGAAGTGAGCCTGAGAGATGATATTAACAGTTTTTCTGTTTCAAGAGCTTCTGATTATACACATTAGAAAGAGAAAATTGCTAAAGTTTAGAACATAGTTAAAGGAATATCCCAAGCATCTTATAGTAACACATTACAGTTAACACAGCTAACAACATGAACAGTCAAAATGATTTACTTAATGTCTGAAAATAACTATTCCTGTGGTAAATCTTAAAAATTCAAATTGTCCAGTTCTCAGTGGACAGAAAGAAAACTTAGTTGCAATTTCATTGACTCCTTCCTTATTCATTTGCATTCTTTGCCAGTGAATTTCACTTGCACACACAAACACATTCTCTCTCTTAATAAAAGTTATCACATAATGACATCAATTCACCTTGGTTATTGTAAACTACTTTTATTCTATAGACAGCACTGCTTGCCTTTAAATCTAAACTCATGATATTTACAGATTCTGAAAACAATGTAATGAAATATATAAAGTAATTATCTGTATGAAAAAAGAACCATCCCTATTAGGAAGAGTAATTGAAATTTTGGATTAAAATTTTGGATTTGAAATTTTGTTAAGGATTTTGACAAACTCTATCCTTACCATTCTAGCCAGATATTAAGCTAACCTATTTTTAACCAAACTATAGTTGATTTACAATATGCTATACTATTCTAAAAAGTCATCATGGGAAGACAATTCTGTAACTTCTCTTGGTGTTACATGTAATGTTATTTACATTCAGAATACTCTTTTCATGTCGAAACTAAAATCTTTAGCTGTAATTTATGACAATTGTTTTCACTGCCCTCTTCTTCCCTCTTCCAATCTTCTGCAATAGCCTACAGAATTGATATGATTTTATTTTTACTCTTTCTTTTATGAAGATGCCATAAGATGCAATATCTGAAACCAAAAGTCTGTTTTAACGGTGAAAATGCCAAATACTGTGCAAGGCTACTAACAGAATTTTCATTGTGAGAATTATTTTCACATTAGTCAAATCACAAGGCAGTCAATTTTATTCTCTGATTATACATACATTTGCAATGAATTTAATCTGTGGGAGAATCTCTCTTCTTACTCTGCCTTATTGTTTTTTCTCTCAATTTTTACATTGCCATTTCCACTTTTCTCTCTAAAGTATCTTTTGAATAATGACAAAGTGATAGTCACTTTGACAAACATGAACTTTATTCTATCAAAGGAAATTTCAAGTAAAGGATCTGTTCCAGTTCAGTTCACTTCAGTTCAGTCACTCAATCGTGTCCAACTCTTTACGACCCCATGAATTGCAGCACACCAGGCCTCCCTGTCCATCACCAACTCCTGGAGTTCACTCAAACTCATGTCCATCGAATCGGTGATGCCATCCAGCCATTTCATCCTCTGTTGTTCCCTTCTCCTCCTGCCCCTAATCCCTCCCAGCATCAGAGTCTTCTCCAATGAGTCAACTCTTTGCATGAGGTGGCCAAAGTACTGGAGTTTCAGCTTTAGCATCATTCCTTCCAAAAACACCCAGGGCTGATCTCCTTTAGAATGGACNATAGAATGCTCCAGGCAAGAATACTGGAGTGGGTTGCCATTTTCTTCTCCAAGGGATCTTCCCAACACAAGGATCAAACATAATAATGGAAAACTGTAGCAGTGAGGGAGTCATTAGTACCCCTATTAAAAAATAAGCAAAAAAGAAAAAGGAAGCCAAGAGCAGAAGCTTGGGAAACACTGGACTTTGAAAGGAAGGAAGAGGGAAAAGAACCAGAACTGAAAACTGAGTAAAGCAAAGAAAAGGGATTTGAAGAAATGAGATATTATGAACCCTGCAAGGTATTATTCCTATTCTCGCATCTCTCTCTCTCCTTCTCCCACTTTCTCTCACTCTGGCCCTCTCCCTCCCTCTTCATTCCTCTCCACTCTCTCTCATTTGGCATTTGCTATTCCTTTGGATAATATCTAGTTTGATAAACATAATTTCAAATTATTTGGCTTAAGTTTATTTTCTCCCACACCTGTCTCTTATACACATCTCATAAATCAATTCTTTCCTCATTGTGGTATCATTGTAGAGTACGAAACAACAACAACAACAACAAGAAACATACATTGCACTGCTGCTGCTAAGTCGCTTCAGTCGTGTCCAACTCTGTGCAACCCCATAGACGGCAGCCCACCAGGCTCCCGCATCCCTGGGATTCTCCAGGCAAGAATACTGGAGTGGGTTGCCATTTCCTTCTCCAAAGCATGAAAGTGAAAAGTGAAAGTGAAGTCATTCAGTCGTGTCCTACTCTTCTCGACCCCATGGAATGAGAGGAAAGAAATTTGACTCTGAAGCTAAATTAAGGCCTCAACGTGACCACATTTACAGATGTAAATTTCTGTATTCCCAAAACAGAAGTATCTGATTTGACATAGTCCCTCTGTTCCTGGTTGTATCCTCCTCTTTGCAACCCCATGGACTCTAGCCTGCCAGGTTCCTCTGTCCATGAAATTTTCCAGGCAACAATCCTGGTGTGGTTTGCCATTTCCTTCTCCAGGGGATCTTTCCCACCCAGAGATCAAAACTGCATCTCCTCCATTGGCAGGCAGATATTTCACCACTGAGCCACCTGAGAAGCTCACACAGCCCCTAGAATGTCTCTTTTCTCTGATTTGTCTCTGAAGCACTAGCTGATTTTCTGTCCTAGACTACTACATTGAGACTGTCAGCAAGTGAAAACTATAATGCTTGACTACGAAGATTATCATGATACTCCTAAGTGTCAATATGTGGAATTTCCTTTTATGTTCTGGTGAAAAAAATCAGTTTGCCACAATCAATAACTATAAAACTATTTTTCAACAAAAATTTATTTCATGTGAATAATGTGAACTGCTATGATTGTTTTGGAAAAAACATACATTGCACTGCTGCTGCTAAGTCGCTTCAGTCGTGTCCAACTCTGTGCAACCCCATAGATGGCAGCCCACCAGGCTCCCGCATCCCTGGGATTCTCCAGGCAAGAATACTGGAGTGGGTTGCCATTTCCTTCTCCAAAGCATGAAAGTGAAAAGTGAAAGTGAAGTCATTCAGTCGTGTCCTACTCTTCTCGACCCCATGGAATGAGAGGAAAGAAATTTGACTCTGAAGCTAAATTAAGGCCTCAACGTGACCACATTTACAGATGTAAATTTCTGTATTCCCAAAACAGAAGTATCTGATTTGACATAGTCCCTCTGTTCCTGGTTGTATCCTCCTCTTTGCAACCCCATGGACTCTAGCCTGCCAGGTTCCTCTGTCCATGAAATTTTCCAGGCAACAATCCTGGTGTGGTTTGCCATTTCCTTCTCCAGGGGATCTTTCCCACCCAGAGATCAAAACTGCATCTCCTCCATTGGCAGGCAGATATTTCACCACTGAGCCACCTGAGAAGCTCACACAGCCCCTAGAATGTCTCTTTTCTCTGATTTGTCTCTGAAGCACTAGCTGATTTTCTGTCCTAGACTACTACATTGAGACTGTCAGTAAGTGAAAACTATAATGCTTGACTATGAAGATTATCATGATACTCCTAAGTGTCAATATGTAGAATTCCCTTTTATGTTCTGGTGAAAAAAATCAGTTTGCCACAATCACTAACTATAAAACTATTTTTCAACAAAAATTTATTTCATGTGAATAATGTGAACTGCTATGATTGTTTTGGAAGACACAAGTCTTACCACACAGCCTCTTGCCTCAAGAATCTTATCACTTGGTAAATAAAATAAGACAATTATATTGATAACTGCCAGTGGGAAGCATTAAATGTCTCAAGCGATAGACAGGAAGAGAACCAAGAAGGAAGTGTCCACGTGAATGCCAAAATGCTAATAAGGCCCAGATCTCAGGTGGTGGTGATGGGATTAAACCAAATGAACAGTTTTCAAGTGAATTAAAATAAATAGGAAGCAAGTGAATTGAACAGGTTTAAGAGAGAACCATAAAGAAATAAACTCATATCCAAGGGATCTTTCAATTTTTGAGAACATATTACATTTGAATCTCTTTCCTTAGTGGTATGTGGTTAATTTTCCCTTTAAAAAAGGTACAATAAAACCTTCATTAAAATCTTGGATTTTGTAAATCATAGAAGACAATGGCAGAATTATATGTCCTGTGAAAACAACTGTATGCATAATTTTGGAAACAAGGAGAGATTCTCTGAACTGTTAGAAACAAAGGATTTCTTTTTCTTTCTTTCTTCTTATTCCATTAAGGTTGTCTTTTCTCCTTCACAACTATATAAGAAATATTCTGAATACTAATGTGACAAAATCAGATGCAATCCCCTAATACCGTATTTGCTTAATGATAAATACCTAGTCCTTACCTTTAAGGATATTTAGACAATTCAGTTTGTCCTGTAGCCTTGGGGTAGTCAGGAAAGTTAGGCACAGTATTTTAATGCTCATTTCTCCTCTTTTGCTGTTAGCTATCATTAATCCCTAATGCCTGGAACAGCATAAATTTCTTCTACAAAGGAAGCCCACAGGTCATTTTTATTTGGAGCACTTTTTTTTTTTTTATGCGCCACAATATATTCCGTTATGTATTACCTCGTCTGAATGCAAAACTGTTTTATATGCAGATTTAAGGTAATGAGCACTCAAGTTTAAAAAATGGCTCTGGTATCCTGTAGCTTCTCAATAATAATATACTCTTACATTCCAACAGAGAAGGATGGATTATGGGTTTTTCAATTTGCATCAGGCATATTAATTGCAGAGTAGGGCCTCCACATAAAATATCAATGTACTGGAACAAACTGTTAATGTACCAGAATATGAACACTTGCATTCATTTCTGAAACTTTAAAAGGAATCATCCTTTTTCCTTTTGTTGTTGTTGTTTATTTCTATACCTCTAGAGATGATACAATTTTTTTTAACCAGTTAATGAGAACTATGTAACCTCAGTTTTTCCAAAAATCCCTAATTAGATTAAGTGCAATAGGGCTTTTCTAGTCATTCTGCTGGGGAATGATACAACAAGCCATTAGGGGAAGTGAATCATTTAAAGGATCTGGAGGAAACTTATTTCAGAGTTGCTTTTAAGAAACATGCTATGGAAGATCAACTTTATGTTGTAGTTGGAGGCAGAGGAGCACACTCAACTTTTATCTGCATTGTATTTTTCAACTGTGAAGAGAATACCTAAACTTGTAAAACTGTAATGGGAAATTTTATAAGTAATTTTCAGCTGAAGTTTTGCACATTGACTTTAATTGTCGAGAACTGTGTATTATGATATTTTATTTCATGAAAGTACTTGAAATATATAAAGTCTTACAAGCATAAAGCTGTGACTGTCCACCAAAAAACAAACCAAAAAAAAAATGTAGTAAATGGATGAAAAAAAAAATCTTTGTGATTTTCTTATCTTTAAAGGTTAAAGATACAGATTGATTAGTATACAGATCTGAATATTTAAAAGTATGTTCTCTACATTTTGTCATGTGGATGTCTTCCTATGTTGAAAAGATAAAGCAGCAGGAAGAGATAAAGTCTGAGATTTAAAACACACATTTTTTTTTCCCCTGAAGCCTGTACATAAGACGCAAATTCTAAGAAACTGATGAATATTCATGTAATGAAATTCTCATCTATTGTATCCTAAATTGTTACTTCTTTCCCACTATATTTTATTCCACATCCTTTTTGATGCTTAATGAAATTTGTGATTTTATTATCCCCAAACAACAGTAAAATGGGACCCACTTTTCAAAACCATTCTGAAAAAGACAACATTTGCGTTTGCATGCTACAGCAGTAGGCAAGGAATTATCTTGCTAGGAAAGAGAAGAAATACCACCCATTTAATCCAACAGATTTGATTCATTTTGTGTCTGCAGCAATCCGTGCAACGTTACAAGCTGAAATGAGTTTCCTTTTCAATCTTCAGGTGAAAAAAAATAGTGAGAATGCCCTGCTCTATCACTGTCAATTATTTTCTTACCTCTTTCTTAAATTATGTGTTTGTACGTGCCTGTGTTTTATTCTGTAATGGTAGTTTTTACTTAATATTACTATAAGGTTCAGCGTGTCATGGGAAAAAAGCGAAGGGAATATAGACTTTTCTTAGCAATAAAATAAAACTGAATCTACATAAAAGTAATTTTGATACCGTGTTAAAAAAAGAAAAGCACTGGGCAACACAAATGTTCCTTTGCTGAAGCATGTTTGCTAAAAAACAAGCATAGATAGATGCTCAATGAATCCACCAGGGTAAATCACTAGCATATAAACTCTCTGTGTATCTGTTGGGTGCTAACATTTTGAGAAATGCTGGAAGTGAGTTATTCTTATTTTGTATTACAGATAGTGGGTATATTTTAAACCCAAGGAAGTTGACTTCTAGTAAAAAAAAAAAATAAGCCAAATAAAGTTTTGCAATTATTTTATTTATGGGCAATTCTTTCAGCTGGCCTCCTTTTATTTCCAGGTTTTTTCCATCTTGTTTGAAATGCTACATAACACAAGATGTTGCTTGATTCTGTGCCTTTTTATATTGTATACTTAGATGGAAAGTGGGCTCAAGAATCTCATCTGAGAATCTTTTACATAGTTCATCAGTTGAGAAGGTATCACCTTTTCAGAATTTGCTTTTCTTGGTAAACATCACTAACAAAAGTGTAATGTTAGTAAAGGATATCATAAATCTTAATTTAATGCATATAGCAACTTAAAGTTTTGTGAAATTCTTTTTAATAAAAATTTTTGGATCACAAAGGATAGTGATTTTAGAGCTAGTGATTAAATGTACCTGCCCCTCCTCCCAATGCATCTAATTTCTATGTCCCCAGATTAAATCAAATGAAAATTAATCTCAGGTTCAAAGTGAATTCAGGAATCTTACGATGTCCTTTCCTTCCTTTGAAGCATCATTTGACAGCACAGGTATAATTTCAGCCTAGCTGCTGATTTTTAGCTATAGTTTTTATTTTTTAATTTTTGTGGGGAAAGGGATTTAATCTCTCAAACTTCGTTGGTAAATTACATTGATGAATGCATTCTGACAGGAAGCTTTACTGAAATGAAAAGGACTCATGTGTAAGGGTAGGAATAACTATTCTAAGAGCTTTTTCATGGTGCTCGTTGCCAGGGAAACCACTGCTTTGTCTGTACGTGTTTGGAATGGCTGCCTCATTAGAACTCAGGCTCCCAGACAGTCACTTTGTGATACTGATGAAATGAAAGGGATGAACCTATTTCAGCTGATTAACTCCAAATTAAGAAAAATAGCATATTTAAAAGACAGATTTCTAAAAGCTAAACATGTAGAGTTACAGGGAAACTGTAAATGTAGTATTGATTAGGCCTTTTCAGCCACATGTATGACTGGAAGAATATTTTCTTTCCTTTCCTTTTGCTTATTTGCATATTAATAGAAGAGTAAACAAATGGAATATTATATGTTAGCATCACCAAGCAAACACTGGATGTGATAGATCCTGATATTTGCACAAATATGCACATATTTCTCTATTAACAAGTCATTTTTTTTCCTTGCAGTGACTGACCGGTGTCATGGCTACAATATTATTAGAGAAGATTGAATTCATTGACTCAGGACCATAAGAGGTTTTGAAAACCTGTTTCAGACACCCACATGGGGGTAGTTCTTGGTTTTCTTGAAAGAAAAAAGCAGTGACATACTCAGAAATTATGAGTCAATATTAACAAAAAAGGGCAGTATAACTTGGAATATTGCTCTAAACTTAATTTTTCTTTTTTAAAGAGAGCAAGCAGGAAGAAAACCATCTTAAGCTTAAGGAAGCTCAGACCAACTCACAATGCAATACTCCTTCCTGCTTTTGACTATGAAACAAATTTCCCTAGGCAATCTTGTTGGCACTTAAAATTTCTGGTTTTGACTCATGACAAAGAGATGAAGCAACAGATTTATAAGCTCTTTTTCTTTTAAACCCAAGTTCTATAAATTGTTTGTTCTGTCATTCTATATAAGTATACTCAAAGAACTAGAATCTTAAACATTATTATCTAATAATTTAACCTGAGGGGAAGGAAAAGATATGTAAAATCCAAATTTTACCCCACCAGATTTTTTAATCCATATCAAATAAATTAGCTTTAATCAATTTGACAATATTAATTTTTTCCCTATAGTAGCATTTTAGAAAGAGAAATATCAAAATGATATTCTAGACTTTGCAAATCTAGTTTTGATTGGCAATGTCAGAAATTTGTTTTTACATGTTAAGCTTAAAACAGTGATTACACATTTAAGAAGAGATGTTGTTAAGAGATCTTTTACAAAGATAGAATGTATTTTTGTTTTTAATTGATTGTGGAATGAGAATAAGGTGGAGATAAACTCAGGGCTTATCATGACTCCCAGGGTTGGATGAGTATTAACTTTATAGTTATTCACTGAGATTGGAACTGTTAAGAGAAATGGTTTTCAATCTTGACTACACAGGAGCATCACCTGGGAAGTTTTTCAAAATACTATGCGTGCATGTCCATGCTAAGTTGCTTTAGTTGTGTCCGACTCTGTGTGACCCTATGGACTGTAGCTTCCAGGGCTCCTCTGTCCATGGGATTCTCCAGACAAGATACTGGAATGGGTTGCCGGGTCCCTCTCCAGGGGATCTTCCTGACTCGGGGGATCAAAACTTTGTCTCTTTTATCTCCTGTATTGACAGGCAGGTTCTTTACCACTAGCGCCACCTGGGAAACCCTTGCAAAATACCAAAGCCTACTATATAGACACCAAAGTAAAATTCATAGGAAATACAACTGCTGCTGCTGCTGCTGCGTCACTTCAGTCATGTCCGACTCTCTGTGACCCCATAGACGGCAGCCCACCAGGCTCCCCCGTCCCTGGGATTCTCCAGGCAAGAACACTGGAGGGGGTTGCCATTTCCTTCTCCAATGCATGAAAGTGAAAAGTGAAAGTGAGGTCGCTCAGTCTGTCCGACTGTTAGCGACCCCATGGACTGCAGCCCACCAGGCTACTCCATCCATTGGATTTTCCAGGCAAGAGTACTGGGGTGGGGTGCCATTGCCTTCCCCGAGGAAATACAACTACTACGCTGTATTTGAACACTACCTGATAAATACAAAATGAATACTACATGATAAAAGGGTTAATTCACCAATAATACATACCAATCTTAATGTATATGCACTTAACAACAATATTTCAAAATATTAATACACAATGCAAAAACTGAAGAAAATGAGAAGAGAAAGAGACAAATCCACCATTATAGTTGAAAACGTCAGCCCTCTTTTGGAGTCATAGATTGAACATGTAGCCATAAAAATATAGAAGAACTTAATGCCATCAACAAACTACACTTAATTGACATTTATAGACCACTCCACACAACAACAATGGAAACACATTATTTTCAAGTTCACATGGCACTTTCACCAAGAGATAGCCTATTATGGATCATAAAACGAACTAACAAATCGGTACAAGTTGAAATTTTACAACATAGGACCTCAGGTCAAAATGGAATTCAACTAGATATCAATAACAGAAAAGATACTTAAAAAATCTCCAAGGATTTCCCTGGTGGTCCAGTGGCTAAGACTCCATACTCCCAATGCAGGGGGCCCATGTTCCATTCCTGGTCAGGGAACTAAATCCCATATGCTGAAACTAAAAGAGTCTGCATATCACAAGGAAGACTGATGATCCCATGTGCCACAGCTAAGACCCATTGCAGCAATATAAATAAATATTTTTAATATCTCTGAATCCCCCAGGTTAAACCACACATTTCTAAATAATCCATGGATCAAAGAGAAGGTCTCAGGAGAAACTGCCGTTGTTGTTTTGTCACTAAATCCTGTCAACTCTTTTGCGACCCCATGGACGATAGCCCACCAGGCTCCTCTGTCCATAGAATGCTCCAGGCAAGAATACTGGAGTGGGTTGCCATTTTCTTCTCCAAGGGATCTTCCCAACACAAGGATCAAACATAATAATGGAAAACTGTAGCAGTGAGGGAGTCATTAGTACCCCTATTAAAAAATAAGCAAAAAAGAAAAAGGAAGCCAAGAGCAGAAGCTTGGGAAACACTGGACTTTGAAAGGAAGGAAGAGGGAAAAGAACCAGAACTGAAAACTGAGTAAAGCAAAGAAAAGGGATTTGAAGAAATGAGATATTATGAACCCTGCAAGGTATTATTCCTATTCTCGCATCTCTCTCTCTCCTTCTCCCACTTTCTCTCACTCTGGCCCTCTCCCTCCCTCTTCATTCCTCTCCACTCTCTCTCATTTGGCATTTGCTATTCCTTTGGATAATATCTAGTTTGATAAACATAATTTCAAATTATTTGGCTTAAGTTTATTTTCTCCCACACTTCACATCATAGAACTACTTGGTTTGCAGTGTCCATGACCTTCTTGAACATTACTTCATTCCAAACTATTTCAAATGACATCAGTTTTCCATCTATTCAAATAATGGTCTGTGTCAAGCAGATTTATGACAGTATCCTCAACGTTTAAGTCTTTTTTTCTTAAGTTGTGTTTTCCCTGACAACAACAAGTATTGGATGTCTCTCAACATTCTTTTCCTCCTGTACCTCAATACTAAAATGCCATTGGAGAAAATTACACATTTACCTAGATTATGGTGCTCTGAATCTCACCTGATCAGTATGAGCTTCCTGAACGTTACCTTGAACAGTTACCTTCCCCATGTGAGTTATTCCAATTTTTAACCAATGTTTTCATATGCCTCACATTACTGCCACTCCTACTGCAGAAGGTGAATATAATCTTAGCAAAACTTGTGGCTATCAGTCAAATTCCATCAACTTCCTGTCCTAATCTCCTTATGAAACAAGTGAAAATGAAAAACCACAGAACTGTAATTGTACTCACTTTCCCATCTCTTTCTCCAGTCACAGAAGACGAGCTGTTCATCATTTTTCTTTTCAAGGATGAGTTTCCAACCAGTGATTCTGATCTCCATACTTTCATTTCTTCTATAACCTGGATTCTAATCCCAAATATTTTCAACTTCTGTTCAGAAAATAATTCCTATTGTCAAGTCTTGTATTTTCCTCTCTCAGTTTCCTCTCCTTTCCTTTGCACCCAAGTTCTTGAAAATAATCCCCCACACACTGGTTTTCAAAACTGACTAAATATTAGAATCACCTGGGAAAACTTTGGTAGCTCTTGACAACCAATCCCCTTCCCCAGAAATTCTGATGCAATTGCTCTGGAATACAGCACAGGCATTGGTGGGTTTTAAAATCTCCCCATGTGATTCTGATATCTGATCAGCTTTGAAAACCACTGTTCTACTAACTCGGGCTTCCCTGGTGGCTCAGATAGCAAAGAATCTGTCTGCAATTCAGGAGACCTGGGTTCGATCCTTGAGTTGGGAAGATTCCCTGAAGAAAAGAATGGCAACCCACTCCAGTATTCTTGCCTGGAGAATCTTGTGAACAAAGGAGCCTGGTGGGTGATAGTCCACAGAGTCACAAAGAATCAGACACGACTGAATGACTAAGCATGCACGTGCACACACACACACACACACACACATACATGTTCTACTAACTCAGACTACTAGTAGCTGCTCATTCCCCATTCTTTTACTCCAATTAATTTCTACTTTTATACTTCCCCTGAAACTATTCTCTTATAGCAGGGGTCCCCAAACTCCAGGATCTAATGCCTAATGATCTTATGTGGAGCTGATATAATAATAATAGAAATAAAGTACATAATAAATGTAATGTGTTTGAATCATCCCAAAACTACTCCCCTCAACCACTTGTGTGTGGAAAAACAATCTTCCGTGAAACTGATCCTTGGTGCCAAAAAAGTTTGGAACTGCTGTCTTAAGGGACACCAATATCTACTTGATTTCTACATCCAGTTAATTTTTTTTGTTTGTTTGTTTTCACATCAACTTTTTATACCTAGCCTCTGTCAAAATTGATTAATCTATTTTTGTTCAAAAGTTTTTGCTTTCTATCCTTCATACTGCTACAGAAAACCCTTGCTTATGTCTTAGTTTTTTGCTGATCTAAGTATGGTCCATGTACCAATGAAACCAAAATAACAGAACAGATCTCTTGTGTTTTGTAAATATAAAAAAATGATGGTTCTATGTGTATATTTATGTGCTAGTGGAGGATTTCCTTAAAGTGAAGCTTCACTTAAGAAGATGCAGTGAATCTTCATTTAGCAAGCTTAGTTATAATCAAATGGTAAGAAGTAATATACATGTTGAAGAAAGCATCACAATGGAACTGTAGGAGTCCCAATTTAATCCACTAGTTTTAGAAAGTCTAGAATATTCCATGTTTTATTACTTGACATAATTATCTTAACTTTTTGTCAGAAAGATTTTTGTATGCAATAAAATATTGACAGAAATATCAACAGTTTTATAAGACATGAATTTGAAGGCAGAGTTTAGAAATAGGAACACTAACTGGGAGATTATTTCATTAATCAAAATGTAGGGGATTAAGTGCTTGGGTAAAAATCTCAACAGTAAAAATGGATAAGAAGAGACAAATGTGAAGGAGATTAAAGTGATAAGTGGAATAACTCAATAACAGATCAAAATTTTCAGTGAGGAACGAAGGGAAAAAATGATTTCAAAATATTTAGCCTGGTAATGTAAAGATTTGTGTAACGGGTGACATTATAGCGTAGTTAGATAACAAACACAGTGATTCGGGATGGGAGAAATTACTCCAGTTAAGATCATTGTCAACCTAATGGCTAGCCACTTTTTGACTATTGAGAGTCAGTTTCCTGTCAACATGGACTGCAATAGATGAGAAATACCAAGACTGGAGCTACTGCTTTAAGTGTCATCCCTATAGAGGTGGACATTCAAATCTTTAGAGTCAATGAAATTTCCAAATGAGTAATTATAAACAGTAACAGCAAGAAAGTGAAAGAATGTTGAGAAACACTTCCATTAATGGAAGATGCAAGTTGGTATGATGAGAGAATGGAGCCTCTGGAATCAGACTGACTTGTGTTCGAATTCTTACTGCAGTACATACTAATTATGTGACCACAGACGTTTAACTAGTCAGCTTCATTTCAGTCATTATAAATTGGGGATAATATTATTTCCTCAGAAGATTGTGGGAGTCTTTCTGCCCACATTTGTGAGTGTGTGTGTGTGTTTAAACAGAGAGAGAGGGGGAGATGTTTTTATTTAAAATGCAGTTTTGGTTGGAAAAGTGATGTATGGATGGAACAAAAAATAAAGCATGAAAGCGATAGTCACGCAGTTGTGTCTGACTCTTTGCGACCCCATGGACTGTAGCCTGCCAGACTCCTCTGTCCATAGAATTCTCCAGGCAAGAATACTGTAGTGGGTTGCCATTCCCTTCTCGAGGGGATCTTCCAAACCAAGGGTTTGAACCTAGGTCTCCTGCATTGCAGACAAACTCTTTATTGCCATGCTAGATGGTTTGCCAGTAAAGAGAAGGCTTTCTCTGACTACACATACCAGATTTCTCCTCAGCAGCAACTGCTCTTGGTTTCCTATATTAACTTCTCACATTTTTGTATACATGTACAACTGAATATGGTCATTATGTTTTTATTAATAAACAGAGAATGTGTGTGTATACATATCTCCCCTTTACTCTCTCACCCTGTATTTCTCCACAGTTGGGGGGGATCATTCTCCCAGATTTTTTTCTTGTTTTTTTTCCTCCTCTTCCTCTCCTTTTCCTTCTTCAAATTGCCTAATACCATGCCAAAATGCATTTGCTTAGTTTCTTGTTGATGGACACTTGGGTCCATCTGTTAAACCTCTGTGAAATGTATCGAGCCTCATAATTAACAGAAAGCTTTTGTATGGTAACTGGAACTGTAAGAGAAAATTGCATTTTCTTCCCCTCGGCTGTGCCCACAAACTGAAGGCTAAACAGATTCTAGAACTATCTGTGCATTTCTGGGTTTTCACTCTGATGAACTTTAATTCAAAAAGTGAAGGGGAAGAGAGGGGGAGAGGATAAATTAGGAGTCTGGGATTAAAACATCTATACATAAATAGATAACCAATAAGGACCTACTGTATACAGCACAGGGAACTAAACTATACTCAATATTTTATAATAACCTATAAGGGAAAAGAATTTGAAAAAAGATATCTATATATAGATAAAACTGAATCACTATACTGTATGCCTGAAACTAACACAGCATTGTAAATCTACTACAGACTATGTTCTTAGTTGCTCAGGCCTGTTCCACTCTTTGTGAATCCATGGACTGTAGCCTGCCAAGCTCCTCTGTCCATAGGGACTGTCCATGCAAGAATAGTGGAGTGGGTTGCCATGTCCTCTTCCAGGGGATCGTCCCAGCCCAAGGATCAAACCCAGGCCTCCCACACTGGAAGCAGATTCTTTAGCATCTGAGCCACCAGGGAAGCCCAAGAACATTGGAGTGGGTAGCCTATCCCTTACCCAGGGGATTCTCCCAACCCAGGAATCAAACCAGTGTCTCCTGAATTGCAGGCAGATTCTTTACCAGCTGAGCTACCAGGGAATTCATAAATCAACTATGCTTCAAAAAAAATAAAGATAAGCAGACATTGATTGGCAATAATTTCATCATATCATACTGTAATATACAGATCGATAACATAAATGAACATTGATATAATTTAGAAAAAGGAAATCCACAGAAAAATGGAAATAGTTTTGAAGTTAGTACATATTGAAACTTCCAAATTCAGTATAACAACACAGACGTTGCATTGGAAGACATTAGAATTTTCAGGATAGGATGAGTAGGGAATAAATCTGATATATGGGACCCATAAGGGTAAGTAAATTCAACTTGTGTCTTTGACTCAGCAAGACATTTTGATTGACCAATACTATGTGTTCAAGGGATATATTTATCTAGTCTCACATGAAGGCACATGTGCAGCCCAGTTTGTTAAAGCAGATGAAGAAAACTGCATAATGTAGGTGGGCTGGTCTGTCTTCTAAGTGTAGTTCCTGCTCAACCAAACATAACTTTCTTATTTCTGTTTCCAAATTTTAGGGATCTCAAATATGAGAAAAAAAATAATGCATAATTCTTTGTCTTTTGTGATTTGAGACCAAAGGAACATAGCATTGGCAGAGGATTATTTTGATGTGTATAATTTATATATATGGACTCCAAAATAATAATAGCTTATCACAGTTTTATTTTCCACCTTCAGAAGAATTGGTTATTATTATTATTTTTTTATGGAAAGGGGTGATTACAAATTAGAATTAAGCTGAATGAAGTGAAAAGAGAAATCACAGCATCAAATTCTCTGCCAGGGAAGAATTACATTTGCACAAATAGAAAGTTTTTTGCAGTTCTCACTAAGCTAACTTGTATTTTTTGTTGTGTCAGTAAATTTGCATCATTCTGAAAATAGTCATGTCCTAGTCCGCATTTTCCTTATAAAAACAACGTTTACTGGGAGTAAGTGTCTTCCTGAGATTCAATTTCTGAATATTCACAAGGTGAAGCTTATATTCACATTTATTCAAATGGGGATTCTCTGAACTGCAATTGTGTAGTTATTTCATACATTGAACTTCAGATAGAACATATCACATTTAAATGGTACATTTTAAAAGGACTCAAATTGTGCATGTATGTGTGTGCGTAAAGGCTGTGTCAGCATTGCATAGAAGCTATGTGGATGGTTAGATAAAAAATCATACACCATATGCATAGATAATGACTTTCCAACAGTTAAAAATGAGATCATTTTGAAAATAATACACCAGAACATTAAAAAAAATTTTTTTTAAGTTCATATGTGATCATTTCTACTGTTATCTGTTTTCTTCACAAGAGCTTCTACAAACTGTAAGTAAAGGAAAATATATTTGAATTTTTATTTGCATACTAATATTTGAATGTTGCCTAATTTATATATTTCTCAGTAGAACTTATATTAAAACAATGATTTTATTTTCTAACAAGGAAAATAGTCTTAAAGATATCAAGGTGTTAAATTATCACTGTTATTTGTAATATAAACACATTTTAAACAACCTAAATGTATATTACAGAAAGAATAGTTAAATAGGGATATATCTGTGTTATGGAATGATATAATGAAATAGATCTATATATGATATAGACCTATATATGTTGACATGAAAAGGGTATTTGATATATTGATAAATTGTTTCTTTGAGTAAAAATTATTCTATTTGTATAAATACAAATTACACATCTGCAGGGCTGTAACACTGTGCAACCCTAGCAGGTATGTAATTCAGTAGCACCAGTATTATATATGCATTATGTGTGTTTATGCATAAAGATGCATAGTTAAAATAAATTATTAGCACTTTAAAAATGTATTTATACTTATGTAGAAAAAGTTATAGTAGTAAACAGTGCAAATTATTATCAGTAGAAACCCATAATAGGTAGGATGGTGGAAAGGATAGAGATGAGGGTAGTTTTGCTTTTCATTTTTGCTTTACACATCTTTGCACTGCTTGAATTTTCAACTGAGTTTGCATTAACTCCACAATATATTTTATAATATAATTGGAATTTCACTTTGTGAATTGTATGTCTGTTTAATTCATGTTCTTTACCTTTAATCATCAATTTCTACAAAGGCTTCGCAAAGATGCCATATTTCCACCAGTTAAAGAAAGCTCAAAATTAAAAAGAAGCAAAATAAAGAATTAAGCAAACGAAAACCAAACTTTCTCTTAGGGACGTCACCTTTTGTGTCAAGCTTTGAGATTAGATGGCAAAAGCTATCTTTTGATTTCTTTCTTTCCTGAAGTTGTCTGACTTGAATGATCAACTCCAAACTCTTGCAAGTCTTACAAAGTTATCCTTTACTCTACATTCCTTCTAAAACACTAGCCTGGTTCAGGCTAGTATCATCTTACTTACATTTAGTAGCTTCTTCACTTGTTTCCTTGGCTTCCATTTCTTACTTTGGCAATCACCCCTATACATTGCTATAGTGTTAGTTTCCTGAATCATAGATTAAATTATGTTATTACACTTATCAAAATATTCCTGGATTCTATCATTCACAGAATAAGTTTCAAATTTCTAGGCATAACATCTAGGATACATCCTGATGCCAAATTGCTTATTAGCATTACTTTTAAACTGCACCCATTCAATAATTTCCAAACTTCCATAAATATAACACATTCATACTGCTAAGTCTCTTTCCTATGTAGTTAACTTCTCTTACCCTCTTCATCACCACAAATACCACTCTTTCTAGGAAGCAAATTATTTTATATGACAATGGAATTAAACACACCAGTTCTCCTACAGGACTTTGCTTGATCTATATTAAAGATCTTATTTCACCTGCACTTATCTTGGTTGGTTTTTTATTGGTTTTGCTCTTCATTAAATAATCTGCTTCTTAGGTCCTACAATCAACTGATCTATGAATTCTCAGGATTCCTAATAAAATTATGCTCTATGAATTTGTTTGCCTTGTATGTTTGCTCAGTTGCTCAGTTGTGTCTGACTCTGCAACCCCATGGATTGTTGCCTGCTAGGCTCCTCTGTCCATGGGATTCTCCAGGCAAGAATACTGGAGTGGTTGCCCTTTTCTCCTCCAGGGGATCTTCCCACCCAGGGATCTACCTGCAACTCCTGGATATCCTACATTGCCAGGAAGATTGTTTACCACTGAGCCATCTGGGAAGCTACCTGGGAAGTCCCCAGGAAGCCCCTAGAATTCCTTTAGATACATACTTACTAGAAAACGTAGTTGGTGAGGTTGTTACATATGAACAAACCTTTATTAAAAATGTATCTCCTTAGTTCTATTCCAAAATAGGTTTACATTATATAAAATGTGTTCTAATAGATTGGATGTTTCCAACTATTTGGGAATTAGCATTGTTGTCCTTTTGATCCTCTAAAGGTATGCTCTCCAGTAGATAGTAAATAGACACACATCTATTTACATTTATACTTAAATTAATCAAAATTAAATAAAGAATGCACACCACAGTTTTTCTAGGCACATTTACAAGGCTGTTTCATTATTATATAAATTTCCATAATCACAGAATTTTCTATTTGACTGTGTTCCTCTAAAGTTTAAACTTAAATACAAATTATCCCCTCTACTCAATCGGTGACATCCTGATGGATAAATGGCATGCTTTGCAATTGAATCTAAACATTGCTTTTACTTAAGTTGGGTATATATATATCTATATAGCTAGCTTTCTAGGCAACTGATATAAAAACCAATATTTCTCTAATACTTCAAAACTAACTTTTATTAACACAGTTGATGGCATATATCCCTTTACACACATATCACATACACTGGGAGGAGGGTTTGAGGAACTGACAATGCGTATTTGTGAAATGCATGTTGTTAAATGAAAGTCCCTGCTCCCTGTGCCAAGAAGATCTAACTATTCTGAATATTCTGTTGGCCAATGTAGCAGAAATGTCAAAGAACAAACCTAGAGAGAATGGATGTTTAGAACTCAGAATAAAAAAAAAAAAAATCCACTTGTTTTTACCTCTTGCGTGGAATGTCCCATCCCCACAAAACGTCATCCACAAGGTCATGACTTCAAGCTCTTATACAACGGCATTTACTTCGCTCACTCTCCTCGTATTTCAAGGCTCATCTTCAACTCCCCCACCCCCATTTTTCTCCTTGCTGGTTAGGAAGTCTGCAAGTATGAAATGAAATTTTTAAAAAAGAAATACCTCTACTTGGGATGAGGACTGGCCTCTCTTTGATACAATACGTTGGATCCTGTGATAACTGCATTTGTTATTCAGACTTAATATATATTTGATCATCTAACAGAGAAGTTGAGACTTTGGCATCTGCTTAACAACCACCACTTTGCTGCCTCCATTTTTCATCTATAAAGAAATTTGCTGCCCTTTATGTTAACCAGATGAGCTATATTTTTCATTTTGAAAAGCTATGCCTCTGATGCTCTGATGCTGAGAGACTGCCCCATGTCATTTTTTCTCTTCTATTAAGGTACTGCAGTTTTGATTTCATAGTTTTCAGCTGAGGTTCATTTAACAGTGGAGAGAACAAAAATATAACAAAGGAAACAAAGGATCAAATTGTTATTACTAGGGACATAATAACCTCTACCAACTGACCTTCAGTAATGCAGCGACTCCTTGGTGGGAAGAGGGTTTTCATGCTGACATTTTCCTGATAGAGAACTCTTTGCACATATAATTAGTGAAGTGTATCACTTTATATTTAATATGAAGAGTATAAAAAAATCTTAGAAAGCTATACAACTAAGTAGTACTGTTAGCTTCTTTCAAAAGCAGAAGCAAAAAAGATGTAGGGGAAGGTGATTCCCTCAAAATTTTAGTCTAACCAATTTCCATAAGAATATTTGAAATCTAACCCACAAAATTAATTTTCACTAATTACATACCAGGTTCACTCGTGCAATGCTCTTTTTATGTGAATAATGTTTCTTTTAGCACATTACATAAAATATCAGGTATATACAAATTACAGTTGAATTGTTTTGAGAATAAGACACTCTTAAATACATGTATATTAACACTAACCACAGGAAAACATAGGAAAAAAAACCCACCCTGTGTTTCTCTACTTAGACAACTGATCTCATATGACTAATATTTGCCTTTATATAACTATATAAATATAATTATATTCTGCACAATTGCAGTACTTAATTTTAATTAAGGACCCAAATGAACAAATATTTTTCATTATTTTAAACCTCTTTATTTTCTGATCACTTTTTTCTGCATTCAGACTTTTGTACCTTAACCACAATGTGAAACCTTGAAAGATTTTTCTGGGCAAAGTCTAAAGATAATTTTGTTAGGATTGCTAAACAAGTGTATTCAAATGCATTTTCATGACAGAACTTTTATTAAGCAAGTTCAGTGTTCAGGTTTTCCTTGCCTACATGGAAAATGTTATAGGATTTTTCTGAAAATAACATCATCTAGATAAAAATGTTGAAAATACCCCAAAACACTTAAGGCTCATAAAGAGTGAGGGAAGCAAGCGTGCCAGCTAATCTAGTTCATGATTCTCATAAAGGGCAATGGTGGCACTTTAGAGCCGGTACATCCATTCATTTTCATGGTAATAAAACCATTCCTGAAAGTGACTTTGTCCAGAGTAAGTGTCTCTGTGTTATAACATGATGTACTTCAGAGGTGAGTTGTCATAGATCACCAAATAATGTGACCATCTTATAACTTAATAAGTTCTTCATTCATTTAGAATTTTTTTACAAACTGAGACTATATTACCATTTTTTCCAAAATTTAGCTACTCTTTCAATGGAAAAAGGTCTAATATAAATGCCATAATAACTACAAATGGAAAGAAATGCAGAGGAAATAAGTATTTCTCTGTTTTCATAAATATTGCATTTAAATAGCAAAAGAAAGCTAACATGCTATAAAAGATAGAATACTGATATAAAGATTATTTGTTTAAAATGAAGATTATGAAAGCAATAGTTGTATGTATTCAGTGGATGTGACTTGCTCCTTTTAGGAGAAGTGTATAATTTAACAGATTTTCAAAATATATTTATATTGTAAATTACATAACCTTCATTAAGGAGAGTCACTGAACTACAAAAAAACTGGAATTAATTTTTAACATATGTTTACAAATGAATTCCTCATATGGATCACAAATGTTATATAGACTGATATTTACCCTAAATTTATCAAGTATTTGCATTTTCTGATTATAATTATATAGGATAGTTATACATTTGCATTTTCAAGGATATTTTATTATAAATCATAATCATCCATTTTACCAAAAATAAATGAGAAATAGCAAATAACTACAAAGATATGCAGATGACACCACCCTTATGGCAGAAAGTGAAGAGGACCTAAAAAGCTTCTTGATGAAAGTGAAAGAGGAGAGTGAAAAAGTTGGCATAAAACTCAGTATTCAGAAAACTAAGATCATGGTATCTGGTCCCATCACTTCATGGCAAATAGATGGGGAAACAGTGGAAACAGTGTCAGACTTTATTTTGGGGGGCTCCAAAACCACTGCAGATGGTGATTGCAGCCATGAAATTAAAAGACACTTACTCCTTGGAAGGAAAGTTATGACCAACCTAGAGAGCATATTAAAAAGCAGAGATATTACTTTGCAACAAAGGTCTGTCTAGTCAAGGCTATGGTTTTTCCAGTGGTCATATATGGATGTGAGAGTTGAACTATGAAGAAGGCTGAGTGCCGAAGAATTGATGATTTTGAACTGTGGTGTTGCAGAAGACTCTTGAGAGTCCCTTGGAACAGGGATCAAACCCAGGTCTCCCACATTGCAGACGGATTCTTTACCAGCTGAGCCACAAGGGAAGCCCATTCACAGAACTTGTTTTCAAATAATCTGAAATATTGTGTGACTTGTCAAATGCAGAAGCAAATTCTCAATAGTTCTTCAGAAGACAAACACGAAACAATGTTTGAATTTTGTAATGATGACTATATTAAGATTTTACAATCATTTGAACTTTCCAACAGCAAAAAATTAGGCATCTTTACAGAACTGAATATACTCGGTGGCTGTTGTTCAGTCATTCAGTTGTGTCCAACTCTTGCAACCCCATGGATTGCAGCTTTCCAGGCTTCATGTCCCTCATCATCTCCCTGAATTTGCCCAAGTTCATGTTCATTTTATCAGTGATGCCATCCAGTCATCTCATCCTCTGATACCCTCTTCTCCTTCTGCCCTCAATCTTTCCCAGCATAAGGAACTTTTCAATGAGTCAGCTATTTGCATCAGATAACCAAAATACTGGAGTTTCAGATTCAGCATCAATCCTTCCAAGTATTCAGGACTGATTTCCCTTGAGATTGATTAGTTTGTCCAGGAGATTCTCAGAAATCTTCTCCAGCGCCACAGTTCCAAGGCATCAATTCTTCAGTGCTCTGCCTTCTTTACAGTCCAGCTCTTACAACCATATGTGAACACGGGGAAGCCCATAGCCTTGACTATATGGACCTTTGTTGGCAGAGTAATGTGTCTGCTTTTCAGCACACTGTCTGGGTTTGTCACAGCTTTCCTGTCAAGAAACAATTTTCTTTTGATTTCCTGGCTGCAGTCACCATCTGCAGTGGTTTTAGAGCCCAGGAAGAGGAAATCTGTCATTATTTCTAACTTTCCCCCTTCTATTTGCCATAAAGTAATGGGGCTGGATGCCATGATCTTAGTTTTGTTGTTGTTGTTGTTGTTTTAATATTTAATTTTAAGCCAGTTCTTTCACTCTCCTCCTTCACCCTCATCAAGAGGATCCTTCGTTTCTCTTCGCTTTCTGCCATTAGAGTGGTATCGTCTGCAAATCTGAGATTGTTGGTGCTTCTTCTGCCTATCTTGATTCCAGCTTGTAACTCATTCAGCCTGGGATTCTCATGATGTGCTCAGCTTATAGGTTAAACAAACAGAGTGACAGCAGATAGCCATACCATACTCCTTTCTCCATCTTGAACCAATCAGTCATTCCATACAGGATTCTGTTGCTTCTTGACCCACATACAAGTTTCTCAGGAGACAGCTAAGATGGTCTGCTACATCCATTTCTTTAAGAGCTTTCCACAGTTTGTTATGATTGACACAGTCAAAGGCTTTGGCATAGTCAATGAAACAGAGGTACATGTTTTTCTGGAATTCCCTAGCTTTCTCAATGATCCTGCAAATGTTGGCAATTTGATCTCTGGTTCCTCTTCCTTTTCTAAACCCAGCTTGGACATTTGAAATGTCTTGGCTTGCATAATCCCAAAGCCTAGCATGCAAGACTTTAAGCGTTACCGCACTAACATGGGAGATCAGTGCAGCTGTCCTATGGTTAGCACATGCTTTAGTACCACCCTGAGGAATGTACTTGGTAGAAGGTGTCAATTTGTGAAGCGTTCTTTGAGGTGGGAAGAGGGTTTTCATGCTGACATTTTCCTGATAGAGAACTCTTTGCACATATAATTAGTGAAGTGTATCACTTTATATTTAATATGAAGAGTATAAAAAAATCTTAGAAAGCTATACAACTAAGTAGTACTGTTAGCTTCTTTCAAAAGCAGAAGCAAAAAAGATGTAGGGGAAGGTGATTCCCTCAAAATTTTAGTCTAACCAATTTCCATAAGAATATTTGAAATCTAACCCACAAAATTAATTTTCACTAATTACATACCAGGTTCACTCGTGCAATGCTCTTTTTATGTGAATAATGTTTCTTTTAGCACATTACATAAAATATCAGGTATATACAAATTACAGTTGAATTGTTTTGAGAATAAGACACTCTTAAATACATGTATATTAACACTAACCACAGGAAAACATAGGAAAAAAAACCCACCCTGTGTTTCTCTACTTAGACAACTGATCTCATATGACTAATATTTGCCTTTATATAACTATATAAATATAATTATATTCTGCACAATTGCAGTACTTAATTTTAATTAAGGACCCAAATGAACAAATATTTTTCATTATTTTAAACCTCTTTATTTTCTGATCACTTTTTTCTGCATTCAGACTTTTGTACCTTAACCACAATGTGAAACCTTGAAAGATTTTTCTGGGCAAAGTCTAAAGATAATTTTGTTAGGATTGCTAAACAAGTGTATTCAAATGCATTTTCATGACAGAACTTTTATTAAGCAAGTTCAGTGTTCAGGTTTTCCTTGCCTACATGGAAAATGTTATAGGATTTTTCTGAAAATAACATCATCTAGATAAAAATGTTGAAAATACCCCAAAACACTTAAGGCTCATAAAGAGTGAGGGAAGCAAGCGTGCCAGCTAATCTAGTTCATGATTCTCATAAAGGGCAATGGTGGCACTTTAGAGCCGGTACATCCATTCATTTTCATGGTAATAAAACCATTCCTGAAAGTGACTTTGTCCAGAGTAAGTGTCTCTGTGTTATAACATGATGTACTTCAGAGGTGAGTTGTCATAGATCACCAAATAATGTGACCATCTTATAACTTAATAAGTTCTTCATTCATTTAGAATTTTTTTACAAACTGAGACTATATTACCATTTTTTCCAAAATTTAGCTACTCTTTCAATGGAAAAAGGTCTAATATAAATGCCATAATAACTACAAATGGAAAGAAATGCAGCTCTGTTTTCATAAATATTGCATTTAAATAGCAAAAGAAAGCTAACATGCTATAAAAGATAGAATACTGATATAAAGATTATTTGTTTAAAATGAAGATTATGAAAGCAATAGTTGTATGTATTCAGTGGATGTGACTTGCTCCTTTTAGGAGAAGTGTATAATTTAACAGATTTTCAAAATATATTTATATTGTAAATTACATAACCTTCATTAAGGAGAGTCACTGAACTACAAAAAAACTGGAATTAATTTTTAACATATGTTTACAAATGAATTCCTCATATGGATCACAAATGTTATATAGACTGATATTTACCCTAAATTTATCAAGTATTTGCATTTTCTGATTATAATTATATAGGATAGTTATACATTTGCATTTTCAAGGATATTTTATTATAAATCATAATCATCCATTTTACCAAAAATAAATGAGAAATAGCAAACAGCTACAAAGATATGCAGATGACACCACCCTTATGGCAGAAAGTGAAGAGGACCTAAAAAGCTTCTTGATGAAAGTGAAAGAGGAGAGTGAAAAAGTTGGCATAAAACTCAGTATTCAGAAAACTAAGATCATGGTATCTGGTCCCATCACTTCATGGCAAATAGATGGGGAAACAGTGGAAACAGTGTCAGACTTTATTTTGGGGGGCTCCAAAACCACTGCAGATGGTGATTGCAGCCATGAAATTAAAAGACACTTACTCCTTGGAAGGAAAGTTATGACCAACCTAGAGAGCATATTAAAAAGCAGAGATATTACTTTGCAACAAAGGTCTGTCTAGTCAAGGCTATGGTTTTTCCAGTGGTCATATATGGATGTGAGAGTTGAACTATGAAGAAGGCTGAGTGCCGAAGAATTGATGATTTTGAACTGTGGTGTTGCAGAAGACTCTTGAGAGTCCCTTGGATGGCAAGGATATCCAACCAGTCCATCCCAAAGGAGATCAGTCCCGGGTGTTCACTGGAAGGACTGATGCTGAGGGTGAAACTCCAGTACTTTGGCCACCTCATGCGAAGAGTTGACTCATTGGAAAAAACTCTGATGCTGGGAGGGATTGGGGGCAGGAGAAGGGGACGACAGAGGATGAGATGGCTGGATGGCATCACTGACTTGATGCACATGAATTTGGGTTATCTCCAGGAGTTGGTGATGGACAGGGAGGCCTGGTTTGCTGTGATTCATGGGGTCGCAAAGAATCAGACATGACTGAGTGACTGAGCTAAACTGAACAAAGATAAAAGACTAGAGAGATATTAAAGGAAAAAGAATAAAAATGTTCCTGCTGCTGCTGCTGCTGCTGCTGCTGCTAAGTTTCTTCAGTCATGTCCGACTCTGTGTGACCCTATAGACGGCAGACCACCAGGCTCTTCCATCCCTGGGATTCTCCAGGCAAGAACACTAGATTTGTGTTAAAACTTTAATTCTGCTCTTACTGTTGATTTAAAACAACGGGAGTCAGTACACCTGCAATGTGAGTTCAGGGTTACTTTGTGTTAACTTGGATTATAAAAAGAGGCCAGGATAGGAAAATCATAAACTGGCAACACAATGCTTCTGATTGGGTCATAGTTTTATCACACTGTTTACAAAATATAATTTTCATGGTTCATTGCAACACAATGCTAATTGAGCTCAGTCTTGATGGGTGGTTCAGAGACTAGACTAGTATAGTGTAGAGAATATTAAGACCAATCACTCCTCTTCCTCCACCAGAATGCATAGCAAAGCTTAGCAGAAGGCAATTACTATATTCTTCCATCACATTTTTCTTGGTGCATACATTACCTGGCACAAAGACTAGTGGCTCCTTTTGACTCACTTTGATAGTCTGTCTAAAAGTGGTTTATATTAAAGAGTTAGAAATTACTTCCATGTGGATCTGGTTTAAATATGCTCTTACATTTCAAAAGTTTATAATGCAAAGAACGCTTCACAAATTGACACCTTCTACCAAGTACATTCCTCAGGGTGGTACTAAAGCATGTGCTAACCATAGGACAGCTGCACTGATCTCCCATGTTAGTGCGGTAATGCTTAAAGTCTTGCATGCTAGGCTTTGGGATTATGCAAGCCAAGACATTTCAAATGTCCAAGCTGGGTTTAGAAAAGGAAGAGGAACCAGGGATCAAATTGCCAACATTTGCAGGATCATTGAGAAAGCTAGGGAATTCCAGAAAAACATGTACCTCTGTTTCATTGACTATGCCAAAGCCTTTGACTGTGTCAATCATAACAAACTGTGGAAAGCTCTTAAAGAAATGGATGTAGCAGACCATCTTAGCTGTCTCCTGAGAAACTTGTATGTGGGTCAAGAAGCAACAGAATCCTGTATGGAATGACTGATTGGTTCAAGATGGAGAAAGGAGTATGGTATGGCTATCTGCTGTCACTCTGTTTGTTTAACCTATAAGCTGAGCACATCATGAGAATCCCAGGCTGAATGAGTTACAAGCTGGAATCAAGATAGGCAGAAGAAGCACCAACAATCTCAGATTTGCAGACGATACCACTCTAATGGCAGAAAGCGAAGAGAAACGAAGGATCCTCTTGATGAGGGTGAAGGAGGAGAGTGAAAGAACTGGCTTAAAATTAAATATTAAAACAACAACAACAACAACAAAACTAAGATCATGGCATCCAGCCCCATTACTTTATGGCAAATAGAAGGGGGAAAGTTAGAAATAATGACAGATTTCCTCTTCCTGGGCTCTAAAACCACTGCAGATGGTGACTGCAGCCAGGAAATCAAAAG
Organism: Oreotragus oreotragus; assembly: GCA_006410675.1. NCBI lineage: Eukaryota > Metazoa > Chordata > Mammalia > Artiodactyla > Bovidae > Oreotragus > Oreotragus oreotragus. The sequence continues at coordinate 206,627 of SJYX01003717.1, read as the reverse complement.
AAAATTGTTTCTTGACAGGAAAGCTGTGACAAACCCAGACAGTGTGCTGAAAAGCAGACACATTACTCTGCCAACAAAGGTCCATATAGTCAAGGCTATGGGCTTCCCCGTGTTCACATATGGTTGTAAGAGCTGGACTGTAAAGAAGGCAGAGCACTGAAGAATTGATGCCTTGGAACTGTGGCGCTGGAGAAGATTTCTGAGAATCTCCTGGACAAACTAATCAATCTCAAGGGAAATCAGTCCTGAATACTTGGAAGGATTGATGCTGAATCTGAAACTCCAGTATTTTGGTTATCTGATGCAAATAGCTGACTCATTGAAAAGTTCCTTATGCTGGGAAAGATTGAGGGCAGAAGGAGAAGAGGGTATCAGAGGATGAGATGACTGGATGGCATCACTGATAAAATGAACATGAACTTGGGCAAATTCAGGGAGATGATGAGGGACATGAAGCCTGGAAAGCTGCAATCCATGGGGTTGCAAGAGTTGGACACAACTGAATGACTGAACAACAGCCACCAAGTATATTCAGTTCTGTAAAGATGCCTAATTTTTTGCTGTTGGAAAGTTCAAATGATTGTAAAATCTTAATATAGTCATCATTACAAAATTCAAACATTGTTTCGTGTTTGTCTTCTGAAGAACTATTGAGAATTTGCTTCTGTATTTGACAAGTCACACAATATTTCAGATTATTTGAAAACAAGTTCTGTGAATGGGCTTCCCTTGTGGCTCAGCTGGTAAAGAATCCGTCTGCAATGTGGGAGACCTGGGTTTGATCCCTGGGTTGGGAAGATCCCCTGATGAAGGGAACGTCTACCTACTCCAGTATTGTGACCTGGAGAATTCCATAGACTGTGTAGTCCATGGGGTCACAAAGAGTCGGACACAACTGAGCAACTCTCACACATAGTAGCTATAGTTTTGCTCTTCCACCTACTTCTTCATCTTGCATTTCTTTTATCATTTTCCTTGGAGATCATATCTTGATGCTAGGTAGTATAGACCAGGCTTTTTCAAGCTCAGCACTATTGACATTTCAGGCCAGAAATTATGCATTGTTGGACAATGTCCTGGGTATTACATAATGTTTGGCAGCATCCAGGACCTCTAACCACTAGATTCCAGTACTCACCTCTCCCCTTTGATGACAACCAAACACTTCTCCAGATATTGCCAAATGTCCCCTGACAAGGTAATCACAGAGCATGCTTCCCCACAACCACACAGAAAGAATTCCTTGTCATTGGGAGAATTCATGGTGAAGTCTGTTTGGTTTGATAATGTCTGTGACTGACATCATCAGCTTTCTCCCCCAAATAATTGTTTTCTATTTATTATGAGAAGCCTGATTGGTAGGGATATGTTGAAAAAAAGAATCCCAATTTCCTAAGCAGATAGGAGAAGTTGTGCCAATGTAAAGCAAGTAGGAAGTACGAGGTGATACTTCTAGGAAAGTCTTTTGAAAGGAAACTGTCCAGCATCATTTGTCCTGTTCCCTGTGTACTTTCTACCTAGGCTATAAGTACAGTGTTAAGTTTTAGAAGTCATGAGAACTAAGCAAGACTCTAAACTATTGGAGAAAGAAGATTTTAAAAATCTAGGCCCTTGATCATGTCCTTGGCTTATTCTTGCATCAGCCCAGTACTAGCTATTCCAGATATCTTGCTGGCAGGATGAATAGTGGAAGGGAGTTTTTGTTTTGTTTTGTTTTTTTTTTTTTTAACCCACTAGCTTTTTTTGCCTTCTATAAAGAAATTTAATTTAATACAATCTCGGACTAACAGTAATAGCTTGGCTTAAGGAAAAAGTAAAACTGATGTCCATATTATAACTATCCCAAGTCTCTTCTCATGTTTAAGTTGTTTTATATATACTTATTTACAGTCAACTGGAGAAGGGAATGGCAAACCACTTCAGTATTCTTGCCTTGAGAACCCCATGAACAGTATGAAAAGGCAAAAAGATAGGACACTAAAAGATGAACTCCCTAGGTCAGTAGGTGCCTAATATGCTACTGGAGATCAGTGGAGAAATAACCCCAGAAAGAATGAAGGGATGGAGCCAAAGCAAAATCAACACTCAGTTGTGGATGGGACTGGTAATAGAAGCAAAGTTCAATGCTGTAAAGAGCAATATTGCATAGGAACCTGGAATGTTAGGTCCATGAATCAAGGCAAATTGGAAGTGGTCAAACATGAGATGGCAAGAGTGAACATTGACATTCTAGAAATCAGTTAACTAAGATGGACTGGAATGGGTGAATTTAACTCAGATGACCATTATATCTACTACTGTGGGCAGGAAGCCCTTAGAAGAAATGGAGTAGCCATCATGGTCAACAAGAGTCTGAAATACAGTACTTGGATGCAATCTTAGAAACAACAGAATGATCTCTGTTCATTTCCAAGGCAAACCGTTCAATATCATGGTAATCCAAGTCTATGCCCCAACCAGTAACACTGAAGAAATTAAAGTTGAACAGTTCTGTGAAGACCTACAAGACCTTCTAGAACTAACACCCGCAAAAGATATTCTTTTCATTATAGGGGACTGGAATACAAAAGTAGGAAGTCAAGAAACACCTGAAGTAACAGGCAAATTTGGCTTTGGAGTACAGAATGAAGCAGGACAAAGGCTAATACAGTTCTGCCAAGAGAACGCACTGCTCATAGCAAACACCCTCTTCCAAAAACACAAGAGAAGACTTTACACATGGACATCACCAGATGATCAACACCAAACCAGATTGATTATATCCTTTGCAGCCAAAGATGGAGAAGCTCTATACAGTCAGCAAAAACAAGACCAGGAGCTGACTATGGCTAAGTTCATGAACTCCTTATTGCCAAATTCAGACATAAATTGAAGAAAGTGGGGAAAACCACTAGACCATTCAGGTATGACCTAATCAAATCCCTTATGACTATACAGTGGAAGTGAGAAAAAGATTTAAGGGACTAGATATGATAGAGTGCCTGATGAACTATGGATGGAGGTTCATGACATTGTACAGGAGACAGGGAGGAAGACCATATCCAAGAAAAAGAAATGCAAAAAGCAAAATGGCTGACTGAGGAGACCTTACAAATAGTTGTGAAAAGAAGAGAGGTGAAACGCAAAGGAGAAAAGGAAAGCTATACCCATTTGAATGCAGAGTTCCAAAGAATAGCAAGGAGAGACAAGAAAGACTTTCTCAGCAATCAATGCAAAGAAATAGAGCAAAACAATAGAATGGGAAAGACTAGAGATTTCTTCAAGAAGGGAACAATTCATGCAAAGATGGGATCAATAAAGGACAGAAATTGTATGGACTTAACAGAAGCAGAAGATATTAAGAAGAGGTGGCAAGAATACACAGAAGACCTGTACAAAAAACATGTTCANGGGACGACAGAGGATGAGATGGCTGAATGGCATCACTGACTTGATGGATGCGAGTCTGAGTGAACTCCGGGAATTGGTGATGGACAGGGAGGCCTGGTGTGCTGTGATTCATGGGGTCGCAAAGAGTCAGACACGACTGAGTGACTGAACTGAACTGAACTGTTATAATCATGTGCAAATTATCAGGAGAAGAAAAGTATTAGACAGGATAGATGATGAACTTCAGTAAGAAAGATGAGAAACAGTAATAATAAAACAATAATAAAACATCAATATTGAATCATTCAAAAAGTATGATAAAAACAGGAGTGGCTGTTACTGGAAAATTCATAATTTTTAATCTGCGACCTCACCGTCCTATATAAAAGGAAATAAAATGAAATCTAAGTTTAAATGTTCCCATATTGACTGTTGGCTATACATTTGATTGGTCTTTAACTGTACAGGCATGTATGTCAAAGACCTGAGTATTTTTAAATGCCATTAGGTTCAATTTGTTGTTGTTGTTTCATGAGAATTTATATCTTCACCCCCAAAGACCTTTGCTGAGAAACCAATAAACGCTGAAAAACCAACAGATATGCTGTTTGGAAAAAGCTTTCCACTAAAGAATCCCTGACACGTGTGTGGATGCTCTCCTGACTTTTCTGTGCATATCTTACTGATTGCATTCCACTCACTCCCATCAGCAGATTTGCTTCACGAACACTAGACTGTGTCATTAGTTATGACTCATCAGTTGTGGCATAATCATATCAATTCCTGCCCAATGTCTTCTGTCCTCATTTAAATACAAATTTTTCTTCTATTGCCAAGCTATCAAATATGTTTTATTCACTGAGTCTTGTAATAAAATGTGAAACAGCACAGTCTGCACTCAGCAGCAAGATAAAAGGAAAAAAAAAAGCAACATCCAAATTACTGAATGCAGTTTTCTGACATATTTCTTGTTTGAAAACCTAACAACTATGCCATCATATATGCATATATATATGCGCATATGTACAGATGTATCTAATTACAGTTAGTAACAAGAGTAAAGTTTTATGAAAAAAATCAGGAAATTGTCAATCATATCATTTTTTTTTTTTTTGGCCCAGATACTCTGGAATTATACAGAATGGAATAGGTCCTGCTGATTCTCTCAATTAGTAATGATTGAATTCCCACCTATTGAAGGAAAAGAAACTCCACTCTTTTTAATCTGAAAGTCCAACATATTCTTGTAAGTGGAATTTCTTTATTTGTAATGGTGACAAAGGTCCGTCTAGTCAAAGCTATGGTTTTTCCAGTAGTCATGTAAGGATGTGAGAGTTGGACTATAAAGAAAGCTAAACGCTGAAGAATTGATGCTTTTAGTCTTCTATGGAAATTAATCTTCTATGGAAAAAGGTAATGTAAACCAGTGTTTTGTTTTTTTTTAACCTTCTTATAAGAATCTTCAGCAGCAATGAGCATCATTTAAATGTACATATGTGTATGTTTATCTATACAATAAAATACTACAACCTAAAAAAAAAAATTATTGATGATAGGAACAAGCCCAGATCCAAATATTAGGGTTGTTAGACTTTAAATGCTTGTGAGTCAATAAATAAACTTAAGGAAACTCTAAGCATAAAATTGTAATCAAAATTAGGAAATAAATAGGTCAAATAGCACTTATACGCAGTAACATACGTTTGGAGTTAACTAGAATTAACTAGTAAATAGAATTCCAGAAGGAAGTAAGAGATATAATGGGTAATAGTCACTTTTCAACAGATAAAGGCTTAGAAACTTTCTTAAGTGATGAAAAATTTGTCACATATTCAGGAAATAATGCAATGAATCAAGATAAATACAGAGATAACCATATAGCTCCTAATTTAAAACTAAAGAAAACTAATGAAAAAGATTCTATAATAAAAGTAAAAAAAAAAAAAAGATTCTATAATAAAAGTAGTTCTAGAAAAAGACACATTACTTACAAAGGAGTGACAATATGATAGAGATGACTTTTCAAAACTTTGTCACACACAGGCAGAAACTATATGTCCTGTTTCAATAGAGAATTCTTCCAAATTTTAAGAAAGAAATAAAACCAAACTTACACATATTTCCAGAGATGAAAAGGAAATACTTCTTAGTGTGTTTTATGAATCTCGCATAACAGTAATTTAGAAGCTTGAGAAAGATGTTACAAGAAAAGACAATTAAAGACCAATCCTTGTTATGAACATAGATGCCAAAATTCTAAATTAAATATTATACAACAAATCCAGCAATATATGAACTAGCAAAATTGTTGCATTTGCTAAAGAAATGAATATGTTTCCATATCCAAAATTTGACATAATTTATCACCTTTGTAGTATAAATTAGAAAAATTACATGTGATTCTCCATAATTAAAAAACAACAAATTCTAAATGTTACTCATGGTAAAAACTATTAACAAAACTATGAATGAGGAAACAATCCCTAATTTATTAAAGAAATCCCCAATTTATTATTTAGGGAAAGAATTCCTAAATTCTTAAATGCTATTATTGCAAAATGGCCATAACAATAATCTTTTGTAAAAATGACATACTGGTCATTTCCCCCTTAAAACTGTGAACAAGAAAATTATAGCCTCTTTTATGAATTTTGTTCAACATTTTACCTGATTATATGGACAGCAGAAAAGGCAAGGAGGAAAAAACAGTAAGAACTTTAAAGGAAGAAATGAAACTATTTTAAATAGAAGATCTTAAATAATCACAAATAAGTAGTTAGCTATAAGATAGAGCCATCAATTGTATTTCCATTAACCAAAAAATAAAATTTGAAAAAATGACTATACTAATATTAGTATAAGAATCAATTATCTACAAACTAATCTATTAGATAGAGTATAACACCTCAAAACAGAAACCTAGAAAGCATTATGCAGAAATTTTTGTAAAGCAAGATATCAATTACCTAGAACATGATAGGTATAAAATTATCCTAGAAAGAAGTTGAGAGGGATTCTGAATTGTAGTAACATTTAATTTCCTAACATGTGTGATTATTATTTATGTTTACTATAAAATTCTAGTCTATTTTTCTTTTTATTTTGTGATAGCTATTGAAATGCTTATTATGTTCTATTCACCAAGATATATAGTTATTATTTGTGAATATTTTTTATATTCATGTGAAATATCAATAGAATATTTATTTTAAAACAAAATAACAATAAATTTTATTAAACATTCTAGGATTTGTACATTCTATATCTTTAAACATGCCATCTATATTGATTTTCTTATTTGAATGCTTTCTTCAAAAATATTTTTCGTATGTTTTATATACCAAGCCAGTTCAGGCTGAATGTGCCTGGGAATATTTTTTTAATATTCTCAGTGTTCTATAGCGTTTTACTTGGATATAAACTTCTGCATCAGAGTTGTTTTCCCTCAATACTTTAATAATATCCCATTATCTTCTTGCAACCAGGTTGCAGGTATCAAAACTTGATAGAAAGCTGATTTTCAGTTCATTGTAATTGATCAGCTCTTGTTCTTTTGTTGTTAGAGTTTTGTTTTGATTTAACTTAATTGAAATAACTATAGAAGGCACATCCTTTTAAGAATACACAGAATGCTTTACAAAATAAAATAACCATATGTTGGCTGTAAAGCAAGTCTAAATAGATTTCAAGGTATTTAAATCATTCAGATATGTCCTCTGGCAAAAACACCTGGAAAAAAAACCATCATATTTTATTTCTTTGTTTCAAATTCTACAGAGTATAGATGTCTAATTTCTCTTATTTCTGACAAATGTTATGTAGTGTTAAATCGGTTTAACTCCTTCTGGTCTCTTTGGTCATAGCCTTACAGTTTTTGTTTGCTTTTGTTGTTCTTGTTTATTCTTTTGGTAAAAGCCCATTCCCCTCCCCCCCCCCACCTCAGATTTTAATGTTTACTTGTTTCTATTTCTAAAGTACTATTGACATTGATCAAACTAATATATTTAATGATTATATCCATCTCTCATGGGCTTCCCTGGTGGCTCAGAGGTTAAAGCATCTGCCCGCAGTGCGGGAGACCCGGGTTCAATCCCTGGATCAGGAAGATGCCCTGGAGAAGGAAATGGCAACCCGCTCCAGTATTCTTGCCTGAAGAATCTCATGGACAGAGAAGCCTGGTAGGCTACAGTCCACGGGGTCACAAAGAGTCGGACATGACTGAGCAGCTTCAATTCACTTCACTTCACTTTCATCTCTCATCATTCCCCCAAACTTAAGTAAAATTTTTTCACATTTGACACTGATGGTTAATTCCTTCCAGTGCTTACATTTACTATACCTTAGAGAATAGTGAGAGAAAAAAAACAACACCAAAAGTAGACCAGAATTTTGCAATTCAGAAATCAAATAATGCGGTTTGGAAAAGACAGTGACTATAAACGTGGGCTTCCCAGGGGGTGCTATGGTAAAGAACACACCTGCCAATGCAGGAGACACAAGAGACATGGGTTCAATCCCTGATCAGAAAGTTCCCCTGGAGGAGGGCACAGCACTCCAGTATTCTTGCCCGGAGAATCCCCAAAGACAGAGAAGCCTGGTGGGCTACAATCCATGGGGTCGCAAGAGTTGGACATGAGCAACTCTTGTGACTAAACAACAAACTTTTCATTGACTTCTACCAATATCATCTAATTATTACTGGGAGGTCTTCATAGACTTCAACGTAATTGTTCTCCAGTTTGTGGGTCATCTGCTTGGTGGCTCTAAATTGGGGCTAATGGAGACCTCTTCCAAGAGGATTTGTGCCATATGCAGCAGCTCCCAGGTTTGTCAAAGCCAGAGCCTCTGTTCCTGCAGTGGCCACTGCTGATCTGTGCCTCCTCAGGAGACCCTCAAACACTCAAAGGCAGGTCTGGCTCAGTCTCTTGTGGGGTCTGGGGCACACAGGGTTTTGTTTGAGCCCTCTGAGAGCCTTTGGAGGATATGGGGTTTGATTCTAAAAGTGATTTTGCCACTCCTACAATTTTGCTGGGGCTTCTCCTTTGCCCTTGGATGTGGGATATCTTCTTTGGTGAGATCCAACATTCTCCTGTCGATGGTCATTCAGCAGAGAGTTGCAGTTTTGGAGTTCTCACAGGAGACGATGAGTGCACTTTGACTCTGCCATCTTGACAATCCACTTCTGCAGAACAATTATATCAAAGAAGTCTTCCCACTGCTGCAAACATTCTAGGGCCCACAACAGATTCCTCAACCTGGGGATCTGGCAAAGGGACTGAGAACCCCAAGGGAGTTTGACTTTGAAGGGAAGGGAAGTGAAGTCTCTCAGTCGTGTCCAACTATTTGTGACCCCATGGACTGTAGCCTACCAAGTTCCTCCGTCCATGGGATTCTCCAGGCAAGAACACTGACTTTGAAGGCCACTGGAATTTGATTACAGAACATCATTCAGATATGTCCTCTGGCAAAAACACCTGGAAAAAAAACCATCATATTTTATTTCTTTGTTTCAAATTCTACAGAGTATAGATGTCTAATTTCTCTTATTTCTGACAAATGTTATGTAGTGTTAAATCGGTTTAACTCCTTCTGGTCTCTTTGGTCATAGCCTTACAGTTTTTGTTTGCTTTTGTTGTTCTTGTTTATTCTTTTGGTAAAAGCCCATTCCCCTCCCCCCCCCCACCTCAGATTTTAATGTTTACTTGTTTCTATTTCTAAAGTACTATTGACATTGATCAAACTAATATATTTAATGATTATATCCATCTCTCATGGGCTTCCCTGGTGGCTCAGAGGTTAAAGCATCTGCTCGCAGTGCGGGAGACCCGGGTTCAATCCCTGGATCAGGAAGATGCCCTGGAGAAGGAAATGGCAACCCGCTCCAGTATTCTTGCCTGAAGAATCTCATGGACAGAGAAGCCTGGTAGGCTACAGTCCACGGGGTCACAAAGAGTCGGACATGACTGAGCAGCTTCAATTCACTTCACTTCACTTTCATCTCTCATCATTCCCCCAAACTTAAGTAAAATTTTTTCACATTTGACACTGATGGTTAATTCCTTCCAGTGCTTACATTTACTATACCTTAGAGAATAGTGAGAGAAAAAAAACAACACCAAAAGTAGACCAGAATTTTGCAATTCAGAAATCAAATAATGCGGTTTGGAAAAGACAGTGACTATAAACGTGGGCTTCCCAGGGGGTGCTATGGTAAAGAACACACCTGCCAATGCAGGAGACACAAGAGACATGGGTTCAATCCCTGATCAGAAAGTTCCCCTGGAGGAGGGCACAGCACTCCAGTATTCTTGCCCGGAGAATCCCCAAAGACAGAGAAGCCTGGTGGGCTACAATCCATGGGGTCGCAAGAGTTGGACATGAGCAACTCTTGTGACTAAACAACAAACTTTTCACTGACTTCTACCAATATCATCTAATTATTACTGGGAGGTCTTCATAGACTTCAACGTAATTGTTCTCCAGTTTGTGGGTCATCTGCTTGGTGGCTCTAAGTTGGGGCTAATGGAGACCTCTTCCAAGAGGATTTGTGCCATATGCAGCAGCTCCCAGGTTTGTCAAAGCCAGAGCCTCTGTTCCTGCAGTGGCCACTGCTGATCTGTGCCTCCTCAGGAGACCCTCAAACACTCAAAGGCAGGTCTGGCTCAGTCTCTTGTGGGGTCTGGGGCACACAGGGTTTTGTTTGAGCCCTCTGAGAGCCTTTGGAGGATATGGGGTTTGATTCTAAAAGTGATTTTGCCACTCCTACAATTTTGCTGGGGCTTCTCCTTTGCCCTTGGATGTGGGATATCTTCTTTGGTGAGATCCAACATTCTCCTGTCGATGGTCATTCAGCAGAGAGTTGCAGTTTTGGAGTTCTCACAGGAGACGATGAGTGCACTTTGACTCTGCCATCTTGACAATCCACTTCTGCAGAACAATTATATCAAAGAAGTCTTCCCACTGCTGCAAACATTCTAGGGCCCACAACAGATTCCTCAACCTGGGGATCTGGCAAAGGGACTGAGAACCCCAAGGGAGTTTGACTTTGAAGGGAAGGGAAGTGAAGTCTCTCAGTCGTGTCCAACTATTTGTGACCCCATGGACTGTAGCCTACCAAGTTCCTCCGTCCATGGGATTCTCCAGGCAAGAACACTGACTTTGAAGGCCACTGGAATTTGATTACAGAACTTACACAGGATTTGGGAAAGAGACTCTTGGAGGGCATGAACAAAATCTTATATACACCAGGACCCAGGAGAAAGAAGCAGTGACCCCACAAGAGAATGAACCAGACTTGCCTGTGAATGTCCAGGAGTTTCTGGTGGAGGCATGGGTCGACATGGAGTCAGGGGCACAGAATAGGAGCCACAGGGTGTGCTGAAAAAAGTACTTTTGAAGGAGGTCACCATTACTGCCATTACCCCACTCCTTGCCATAGTATAGCCTCAGGCCAAACTATAGGAAGGGAACAAAACCTCACCCATCAACAGAAAACTGGATTAAAGATTTACTGAGCATGGCCCCACCCATCAGAGCAAGACCTAGATTCTCACACAGCCAGTCCCTCCCATCAGGAAGCTTCCATAAGCCTCTTATCATTATCCATTAGGGGGCATGGATCACAGCCTTGTCTAACTCAATGAAACTATGAGCCATATCCTGTAGGGCCACCCAAGATGGGTGGGTCATGTTAGAGACTTCTGACAAAACATGGTCCACTGGAAAAAGTAATGGCAAACCACTTCAGTATTCTTGCTTTGAGAACCCCCTGAACAGTATGAAAAGGCAAAAAAGATAGGACACTGAAAGATGAATTCCCCAGGTCGGTAGGTATCCAATATGCTGGAGAAGAGTGAAGAAATAGCTCAGGAAAGAATGAAAAGGCTGAGCCAAAGAAAAGCAACACTCAGTTGTGGATGTGAATGGTGATGGAAGTAAAGTCTGATGCTGTAAAGAACAATATTGCATAGGAACCTGGAATGGTATATCCATGAATCAAAGTAAATTGGAAGTGGTCAAAAAGGAGACTACAAGAATGAACACTGACATTTTAGGAATCAGTTCAGTTCAGTTCACTCAGTCATGTCCGACTCTTTGTGACCCCATGAATCACAGCACGCCAGGCGTCCCTGTCCATCACCAACTCCCAGAGTTCACTCAGACTCATGTCCATCGAGTCGGTGATGCCATCCAGCCATCTCATTCTCTGTTGTCCCCTTCTCCTCCTGCCCCCAATCCCTCCCAGCATCAGGGTCTTTTCCAATGAATCAACTTTTTGCATGAGGTGGCCAAAGTACTAGAGTTTCAGCTTTAGCATCAGTCCTTCCAATGAATACCCAGGACTGGTCTCCTTTAGGATGAACTGGTTGGACCTCTTTGCAGTCCAAGGGACTCTCAAGAGTCTTCTCCAACACCACAGTTCAAAAGCACCAATTCTTTGATGCCTAGCTTTCTTCACAGTCCAACTCTCACATCCATACATGACCACTGGAAAAACCATAGCCTTGACTAGATGGACCTTTGTTGGCAAGATAATATCTCTGCTTTTGAATATGCCATCTAGGTTGGTCATAACTTTCCTTCCAAGGAGTAAGTGTCTTTTAATTTCATGGCTGCAATCACCATCTGCAGTGATTTTGGAGTCCATCAGTGAAGAACTAAAATGGACTGGAATGGGTGAATTTAATTCAGATGATCTTACATTTACTAATGTGGGCAAGAATCCCCTCCCTTGGAAAAAACTGAGTAGCCCTCATAATCAACAAAAGAGTCCCACATGCAGTATTTGGGTACAATCTCAAAAATTACAGAATGATCTCTGTTCATTTACAAGGCAAACCATTCAATATCACTGTAATCCAACTCTATGCCACAACCACTAATGCCGAAGAAGCTGAAGTTGAATGATTCTATGAAGTCTGATAAGACTTTCTAGAGTTAACAGCAAAAAAGATGTACTTTTCATCATAGGAGACTTGAATGCAAAAGGATTTCCTTCCTCCAGGTCAAGAGACACCTGGAGTAACAGAAAAGGTTGGCCTTGGAGTACAAAATGAAGCAGGGCAAAGCTAACAGAGTTTTGCCAGGAGAACGCACTGGTCATAGCAAACACCCTCTTCAAACAACACAGGAGAAGACTCTACACGTGGATATCACCAGATGGTCAAATCAGACTGATTATATTCTTTGCAGCTGAAGATAGAGAAGCTCTACACAGTCAGCAAAAACAAAACCGGGAGCTGAGTGTGGCTCAGATCATGAACTCCTTATTACCAAATTCAGACTTAAACTGAAGAAAGTAAGGGAAAACAGTAGACCATTCAGGTATGACCTAAATCAAATCCTTTATGATTATACAGTGGAAGTGAGAAATAGATTCAAGGGATTCAATCTGATAGAGTGCCTGAAGAACTATGGGCAGAGGTTCATAATACTGTACAGGAGGTTGTGATCAAAACAACCCTCAAGAAAAAGAAACGGAAAAAGACAAAATGGTTGTCTGAGGAGGCCTTACAAATAGCTGAGACAAGAAGAGCAGCTAAAGACAAGCAGCTAAAGACAAAGGAGAAAAGGAAAGATACACCCATCTGAATGCAGAGTTCCAAAGAACAGCAAGGAGAGATAAGAAAGGCTTCTTCAATGATCAATGCAAATAAATAGAGGGAAAACAATAGAATGGGAAAGGCTAGAGAGATATCTTCAGTAAAATGAGAGATACCAAGGGGACATTTATGCAAAAATGGGCACAATAAAAGACAGAGATGGTATGGGCTTAACAGAAGCAGAAGATATTAAGAAGAGCACTTTCACTTTTCTCTTTCATGCATTGGAGAAGGAAATGGCAACCCACTCCAGTATTCTTGCCTGGAGAATCCCAGGGACAGAGGAGCCTAGTGGGCTGCTGTCTATGGGGTCGCACAGAGTCGGACACGACTGAAGCAAGTTAGCAGGCAACAATACATTGAAGAATTATACAGAAAAGATCTTCATGATGCAGATAACCATGATGATGTGATCACTCACCTAGAGCCAGATATCTTGGAATGTGAAGTCATGTGGGCCTTAGGAAAAATCACCACCAACAAAGGTAGTGGAGGTGATGGAATTCCAGCTGGTCTATTTCAAATCCTAAAAGATGATGCTGTGAAAGTGCTGCACTCAATATGTCAGCAAACATAGAAAACTCAGCAGTGGCCACAGGATTGGAAAAAGTCAGTTTTCATTCTAGTCCCAAAGAAAGGCAATGGCAAAGAATGTTCAAACTACCACACATTTCACATGCTAGAAAAGTAATGTTGAAAATTCTCCAAGCTAGGCTTCAAGAGTATGTGAACTGAGAACTTCCAGATGTTCGTGTTGGGCATAGAAAAGGCAAAGGAACCAGAGATCAAATTGCCAACATCTACTGGATATTCGAAAAAGCAAGGGAATTCCAGAAAAATATCTACTTCTGCTTCACAGACTATGCTAAAGCCTTTGACTTTGTGTGTCACAACAAACTGTGGAAAATTCTTAAAAGAGATGGGACTACCAGACCACCCCACCTGCCTCCTGAGAATTCTGCATGAAGGTCAAGAAGAAACAATTGGACATAGAACAATGCATTGGTTCCTAATTGGGAAAGGAATTCATTAAAGCTGAATATTGTTACCCTGCTTATTTAACTTATGTGAGAAATGCCAGGCTGGCTTATCATGAGAAATGCCAGGCTGGATGAAGTATAAGCTGGAATCAAGATAGCCTGGAGAAATATCAATAACTTTTAATATGCAGATGACACCACTCTAATGGCATAAATTTAAGAGAAATTAAGATCCTCTTGATGAAAGTGAAGCAGGAAAGTGAAAAAGTTGGCTTAAAACTCAATATTCAAAAAACAAAGCTAAAGACATATGGTCCCAGCACTTCATGGCAAATAAATGGGGAAACAATGGAAATAGTGACAAACTTTATTTTCTTAGGCTCCAAAATCACTGCAGATAGTGACCGCAGCCATGAAATTAAAAGATGCTTGCTCCTTGGAAGAAAAGCTATGACCAACCAAGACAGCATATTAAAAAGCAGAGACATTACTTTGCCGACAAAGGTCTGTCTAGTCAAAGTTACGGTTTTTCCAGTAGTCATGTATGGATGTGAGAGTTGGACCATAAAGAAAGCTGAGTGCCAAAGAGTTGATGCTTTTGAGCTGTGGTGTTGGAGAAGACTTTTGAGAGTCCCTTGGACTGCAAGGATATCCTACCAGCCAAATCTAAAGGAAATCAGTCCTCAACATTCATAGGAAGGACTGATGTTGAATCTGAAGCTCCAATACTTTGGCCATCTGACTTGAAGAATTGACTCACTGGAAAAGATCCTGATGTTGGGAGAGATTGAAGGTGGGAGAAGACGGTGACGACAGAGGATGTTATGGTTAGATGGCATCACTGATTTGATAGACATGAGTGAGCAAGTTCCAGGAGTTGGTGATAGACAGGAAGCCTGGCACGCTGCAGTCCATGAAGTGGCAAAGAGTTGGACATGACTGAGCAGCTGAATTGAGCTGATTCTTATACTATTGATAACCTTATTATAGATTTCCTCTTTTGAAAGTTTTAAGAATATACTGAAGGATGTTTTCTTCTTTTTATTACTGGATCACATTGCTGAAATTATATACTAAGGGGTTGATCTGTGTACTTGTAAATAACAAAGAAATAGATTAGTAATATTATTAGAAAGAAATATAAGAGGAAATATGTGTATCTTAATCTTTACTGAAAGACTATACATGAGATTGATACATGAGTATCAACATATAAAAGATCTGATTAGGAGAAGATTGGAAGAAGAATATATTTGCAAATAAAATATAAAATTGAGCTAGTTTATATCACTTTTGAGCTTATATCATTAAAATACAAATTTGAGCTAGTTTATATCACTTTGGCCACTGGATGCGAAGAACTGATTCATTGGAAAAGACCCTGATACTGGGAATGATTGAAGGCAGGAGGAGAAGGGGATGACAGAATATGAGACGGCTGGATGGCATCACCGTCCCGATGGAGATGAATCTGAGCAAGCTCTGGGAATTGGTGATGGACAGGGAGGCCTGGCATGCTGCAGTCCATGGGGTCACAAAGAGTCAGACATGACTGAACTGATATCATTTTTGGGGGAAGAAGGTTTATTACCAATATTAAACTAAATGAATTTTATTAATTGAATGAAGTATCACAAGAAAAATGTCAAGAAAGAAATCAGTGGAAATATAGGTGATGAAAAAATTACATGATTTAAAGTTAAATAAAACTTTTATATTTATTCAATGTAAGTAGGACAGAATTATATGATTTCAAGAATAGTATACAGAAAGAGGGGCTTCCCAGGTGGGCGCCAGTGATAAAGAACCCACCTGCCAATGCAGGAAACAGAAGAGATGTGGGTTCAATTCCTGGGTTGGGACGATCTCCTGGAGGAGGCCACTGCAACCCACTCCAATATTATTGCCTGGAGAATCCCAAGGAGAGAGGAGACTGATGGGCTATCACACACTGGGTCACAGAAAGTCAGACATGACTGAAGTGACTTAGCACAGCACAGCACAGCATACAAGAAAGAACAGATAAAATAGGCACAAATGACTAACTGTTACACTATAATGTCAAATAGAATGGATAGTGAAATGAAAGTCGTTCAGTTGTGTTCGACTTTTTGTGATCCCGTGTACTATACTGCCCATGGAATTCTCCAGGCCAGAATACTGGAGTGGGTAGCCTTTCCCTTCTCCATGGGATCTTCCCAACCTAGGGATGGAATCCAGGTCTCCAGCATTGTGGGTGAATTCTTTAGCAACTGAGCCACCAGGGAAGCCCAAGAATACTGGAGTGGATAGCCTATCCCTTCTCCAACAGATCTTCCCAACCCAGAAATCAAACCATGGTCTCCTGCAGTGCAGGCAGATACTTTACCAACTGAGCTATGAGGGAAGCCCAGAATGGATAGAGTAGAAGTTAAAAGACAAGAAGAAATATTCTTATGAGACCTCTTTACAGGCCATATATGGACTAAATATGTCAAAGAAACATTTGTCATATGGTTGCTTTAATGTCCCAATCTCAACAAAAACAGTAAAAGAATATTTGCAGCAATAATTATAATAAATCATTTAACATAAAAATTCAATCTATTGCTACTAATAGGTTTGAGTCCAAGGTGCTATCCAGGCTTAGCCAACTTGCACTTGGCAGGGGCTGACTTCAAGTTTCTATAAAATGACTGGACCATGTGAAGCTGGAAAGATAGACAACTAAAAAGAAAGGAAAAAAAGCAAAGCAAAGGAAAATAACTAAAGTGATTTTAATTATTAAAGACAGGCTACAAAAGCAGAAGGGTTTCATCCAGCTGTTCTATCTGTTGAGCTTCAAGACAAGCTCAAGAATTTCTGTTAACCATCAGCTTCTCTTAACTCTGGGAGGTGGGGCTAATGGTTTCAATAGTTATACATGGTGTATAAGTTTTAGAGATCTGCTGTACATGATGTCGTCTATAATGTCAGTACTGTACTGTGAACTCAAAATCATGTTAAAATATTGGACCTTGTCTTAAATGTTCTTACCACATACACACACAAAATGATATAAAGGAAACCACTGAAGGTGACGGCTATGCTCATTGCATTGATTGTGATGGTGCTATCTTGGGTATATGCATGCACCCAAAATTCATTAAATTTTATTCAATAAATATGTGCTTTTTATACCAATTATACCTCAAAACTGTTTTGTTAAAAGTGAAGGTAAAATAAAGACATTTTCAGACCACACACACAAAGACACTTGGGGGGTAACTGACATATATGAAAAAGAGAAAAAGAACTTGACTAATATAACTCAGCTCGAGGGTAATCTAACTTTAAGTAAAGATGATTTCAGGGTCCAAATTAAAAAGATTAGAATTCAACTTATTTACATTTGTTATCTCTCTTTTCACTGGGTTGGACCTATTTTCACAGAAACCCTCCTCTCATGTACAGGACTATACAGTATCTCACCTTAAAATTTGTGCTGAGAAAAAGCTTTCCACCTATTACAATTAAAATAAAAATTCTGCAACAGGTTCTCTTTAGCCCAAAGAGGGTTCTGACACTGGATTCTCCAACCCAGTGAGCACAGGCAAATGAGATAAACAGTAATTTGTGGCCTACTTATCAGTGATCTAGAATGTCTCACTTTGGGGGAAGCCTGGTATGCAGATTTGAAGGATTCTGATTGTGAAGTGGAAGAATTTGAGTTATATAAATAAGTATTTCTTTGAGATCGCATGCTCTAGAAACTCCCTGAGCAATAACAATTCATTACTTCTTGGATTAACTCTGACTGAGTCAAGATTAATAAAACATACTATTGTCTATATTATTTTAAATGCTCTACTTTCATACATTGTTGTCTGCAAGTACCATGATCTAACCTGGAGTAGGAAATAGCAACCCACTCCAGTATTCTTACCTGGAGAATTCCATGGCTAGAGGAGCCTGGCATGCTATCTTATACTTATTGTATAGGTTAAAGAATGCAATGGACAAAAATAAATAAAACTGATATCATTTTTGGGGGAAGAAGGTTTATTACCAATATTAAACTAAATGAATTTTATTAATTGAATGAAGTATCACAAGAAAAATGTCAAGAAAGAAATCAGTGGAAATATAGGTGATGAAAAAATTACATGATTTAAAGTTAAATAAAACTTTTATATTTATTCAATGTAAGTAGGACAGAATTATATGATTTCAAGAATAGTATACAGAAAGAGGGGCTTCCCAGGTGGGCGCCAGTGATAAAGAACCCACCTGCCAATGCAGGAAACAGAAGAGATGTGGGTTCAATTCCTGGGTTGGGACGATCTCCTGGAGGAGGCCACTGCAACCCACTCCAATATTATTGCCTGGAGAATCCCAAGGAGAGAGGAGACTGATGGGCTATCACACACTGGGTCACAGAAAGTCAGACATGACTGAAGTGACTTAGCACAGCACAGCACAGCATACAAGAAAGAACAGATAAAATAGGCACAAATGACTAACTGTTACACTATAATGTCAAATAGAATGGATAGTGAAATGAAAGCCGTTCAGTTGTGTTCGACTTTTTGTGATCCCGTGTACTATACTGCCCATGGAATTCTCCAGGCCAGAATACTGGAGTGGGTAGCCTTTCCCTTCTCCATGGGATCTTCCCAACCTAGGGATGGAATCCAGGTCTCCAGCATTGTGGGTGAATTCTTTAGCAACTGAGCCACCAGGGAAGCCCAAGAATACTGGAGTGGATAGCCTATCCCTTCTCCAACAGATCTTCCCAACCCAGAAATCAAACCATGGTCTCCTGCAGTGCAGGCAGATACTTTACCAACTGAGCTATGAGGGAAGCCCAGAATGGATAGAGTAGAAGTTAAAAGACAAGAAGAAATATTCTTATGAGACCTCTTTACAGGCCATATATGGACTAAATATGTCAAAGAAACATTTGTCATATGGTTGCTTTAATGTCCCAATCTCAACAAAAACAGTAAAAGAATATTTGCAGCAATAATTATAATAAATCATTTAACATAAAAATTCAATCTATTGCTACTAATAGGTTTGAGTCCAAGGTGCTATCCAGGCTTAGCCAACTTGCACTTGGCAGGGGTTGACTTCAAGTTTCTATAAAATGACTGGACCATGTGAAGCTGGAAAGATAGACAACTAAAAAGAAAGGAAAAAAAGCAAAGCAAAGGAAAATAACTAAAGTGATTTTAATTATTAAAGACAGGCTACAAAAGCAGAAGGGTTTCATCCAGCTGTTCTATCTGTTGAGCTTCAAGACAAGCTCAAGAATTTCTGTTAACCATCAGCTTCTCTTAACTCTGGGAGGTGGGGCTAATGGTTTCAATAGTTATACATGGTGTATAAGTTTTAGAGATCTGCTGTACATGATGTCGTCTATAATGTCAGTACTGTACTGTGAACTCAAAATCATGTTAAAATATTGGACCTTGTCTTAAATGTTCTTACCACATACACACACAAAATGATATAAAGGAAACCACTGAAGGTGACGGCTATGCTCATTGCATTGATTGTGATGGTGCTATCTTGGGTATATGCATGCACCCAAAATTCATTAAATTTTATTCAATAAATATGTGCTTTTTATACCAATTATACCTCAAAACTGTTTTGTTAAAAGTGAAGGTAAAATAAAGACATTTTCAGACCACACACACAAAGACACTTGGGGGGTAACTGACATATATGAAAAAGAGAAAAAGAACTTGACTAATATAACTCAGCTCGAGGGTAATCTAACTTTAAGTAAAGATGATTTCAGGGTCCAAATTAAAAAGATTAGAATTCAACTTATTTACATTTGTTATCTCTCTTTTCACTGGGTTGGACCTATTTTCACAGAAACCCTCCTCTCATGTACAGGACTATACAGTATCTCACCTTAAAATTTGTGCTGAGAAAAAGCTTTCCACCTATTACAATTAAAATAAAAATTCTGCAACAGGTTCTCTTTAGCCCAAAGAGGGTTCTGACACTGGATTCTCCAACCCAGTGAGCACAGGCAAATGAGATAAACAGTAATTTGTGGCCTACTTATCAGTGATCTAGAATGTCTCACTTTGGGGGAAGCCTGGTATGCAGATTTGAAGGATTCTGATTGTGAAGTGGAAGAATTTGAGTTATATAAATAAGTATTTCTTTGAGATCGCATGCTCTAGAAACTCCCTGAGCAATAACAATTCATTACTTCTTGGATTAACTCTGACTGAGTCAAGATTAATAAAACATACTATTGTCTATATTATTTTAAATGCTCTACTTTCATACATTGTTGTCTGCAAGTACCATGATCTAACCTGGAGTAGGAAATAGCAACCCACTCCAGTATTCTTACCTGGAGAATTCCATGGCTAGAGGAGCCTGGCATGCTATCTTATACTTATTGTATAGGTTAAAGAATGCAATGGACAAAAATAAATAAATTTTTTACTTCCCACTTATGAGAAACCTGACTCATCAGTTAGCCAATGTTTTATCATCCTTAATGATACTGGAAATATCCCTGTAACTCAGAATACGAGATTATATACCCAAAATATCTTGAGCCCATCTGAACAAAGACACTGTATATATTCAAGAATTATTTTATTCCAGATAGCACTTAGAAATAAGTGTTTGTATTTTTGCATAAAATAAACCAATTTCTATTTACATGGATGGAAGGAATATATACTCTAGAAGAAAGGAAATAAACAGACATTCAAAAATTCATTCTAGCAAATTTAATTCATCTTTTGCACAGGAGATATATAGTATTTTATTATATATAGAGATAAAGATGCAATTTAAGTCAGGTTGCTAATATCTGGGTAGTGTGCTTACAGCAGAAGTGCAGTTTAGAATTCTTTGTTTATTTTTGTTTTTTAAGTCAAAATACTGATTGAATTGTGGTTAATTATTTTTTTCCAAAATACATAAAACTCAAGACAGATAATGTTTTCAAATGTGGGAAATAATCTGTTTCTCTTATACTGATAATTAAAGGTTGTTGTAATCATTGAGAAAAATGACAGATTAGAAAAAATAATTAGCTATCCTTTATAGCAATGAAAACTTTAATCTGCAACTCGAAAGCAACAGAACAGCAAAGGTCAAGATCATACCAGTGAGATCTTATTTAGAATACAACTTTCAAAGTCACTATGTGCTTTGTTTTTGTCTGAATTCTAACTCAGTCTTTAGAAACTATGAAGACGGTAAACACATCAAATAAGACTTTTATTCTATCTTTGTCAAGTGATTTTAAGTATATTTAGCAAAATGTAAGATAGCACAGACTTCATAAGCAAAAATCATTTTCATATGTAAAAAATATTTCATGAAAATGATTCTTCTTTTGTATAAAATCACTACAAAAATGAGAAAGCTTATTTTAATATTCTCCATTGAATGATACCCCAGTCTCTGATTTCAATTGCAAGTTGAATGAAATTCCGAGAATTATATGACTAAGATTCAGCAGAAGGAATGGATTTTCTTTTTCCAACATGATCAACACTTAACTCTCAGTCAGTTACGTGGGTCAGTCTAAGATTTTAACCTGATTATCATTTTATATGTGATTTCTTTGGTGATATATTTGGATTTTATCTCTGAAAAGGTTAACTAAATACAAAGTTTTTAAAAACATACTGACAAATAATTTCAGTTTCTCAAATTTTCTTTTCAATTATCTATTTTTTCTAGATGTCAAAGAAAATGCAACAATTTTTACAAAACTTTCCCCAAAGAGAGGATAAAATAATTTTATCTTCTTTTTATTTTGGGTTAATTATCTACCTAGGTACTGTATTGATATGAATACTATGAAAGAACAATAACTTCAATAAACCATAGATTGCTCCATGTATCTGCAATTAAACCTTTTTTTTTTTTTTTTTTCAGAAAAACCTCACTGCTTAAAAGATCAGTAAAGAAACTTGCATGGATTTGGCATGCAATCAAGCATGCTTTTCCTAAACAAGTGGTTGCTTAGTATATAAACTCACTAATGTTCTTCACAGGAACATCAGCAAAAGTAAATCACAAACTGGAAGCTCTGAGCTTAACAGACCTTAGAGCCACGTTCTACTCAATCACCTGTGAGTTTCGCCTTCTTGTTAATGACACTGAGTAGTGCATTGGAGAAGGAAACGGCAACCCACTCCAGTATCCTTGCTTGGAGAATCCCAGGGACACAGGAACCCGGTGTGCTGCCGTCTATGGGGTCACACAGAGTCGGGCACCACTGAAGCGGCAGCAGCAGCAGCAGCAGTGCATATTCAGTTTCCAGCCATTTCATCAATAGATTTAACTTGTGATTTTGACTTGTGATTAAAGGTTCCATTTCCTATTCTTACCCTATGATATTCCACTGGCTCAATAGTATCATTTCTAGGAGACAATGTAAATATCTCATAAAAGTGAATTAGACACATTCAAGTGCCTGCAGATTTAGAGTGTGACTTTTTTTTTTTTAACCCATAAAGAAGAGATCCATCAGTTTATTACTTAGAAATACAAAGCAATTATGTTATTTCTATAATATTATTTATGTTACAAAAGAAGATATCATCCTGATGAAATGCACATAATGATTTAGGACAGAATGGCAAGTAGGTTTCAAAACTGCTGTATTTGCATTAACTTCTTCCATATTTTAAGACATTATCTCTCCTGTTTCAACTATCCCTCATCTTCTCTCACATTAATTTCTCATTCTTCATTTAAGCATTTACTTAATGATTAAAGGGGCAGAAAGGATCCAATTGACCAGTTTTATTAGCATTATTGTCTCTCAAACCTTGCTCAATAAGTAAATCTCTTGTTAAGTAAATAAATTAGGTCTCACTTGACTCAGAAACCGTGGATTGACACAGAACTTTGGGAAAATGTAAAAATAATATTCAGTTCTTGTAAAAGAAAATACAAGCACACATTATAGAATCTCATATTTTAAACAATTAAAGTTCCCTAAAATTTATGTTATTTACTAATTTTCTCTAGAACTTCATATAAAATAGTAGACAAAAATTGGATATGTAGTAATTTGGGGGATAAACTTTATTTTTACCTTAGTATTTTTACATTTTCTTCAACTCCATGTATGTCATGGAATCTCAGTAGGGAAGTGACTTTTCAAAGTAAGCTCTGGGCAGGTAGCAACAAGGGAGACTACAGTAGCACAAATAATGAAAGTAAAAGTGTCACTCAGTCATACCCCTGTCTCTTATACACATCTAGATGTGTATAAGAGACAGTATTTCCAGAGATGAAAAGGAAATACTTCTTAGTGTGTTTTATGAATCTCGCATAACAGTAATTTAGAAGCTTGAGAAAGATGTTACAAGAAAAGACAATTAAAGACCAATCCTTGTTATGAACATAGATGCCAAAATTCTAAATTAAATATTATACAACAAATCCAGCAATATATGAACTAGCAAAATTGTTGCATTTGCTAAAGAAATGAATATGTTTCCATATCCAAAATTTGACATAATTAGGTTGCCATTCTCTTCTCTAGGGGATCATCCTGACCCAGGGATCAAACCCAGGTCTCCCACACTGCACGTAGATTTTTTCAATGTTTGAGCCACCAGAGAAACACAATGCTGTGCTTCTAAATGTGAAAGATTAGTTGTATGGTACTGTGGGATGTTAGATTTAAACATCAATGGACTACATAAGACAACCATGTTCATCAATATGAGTTTTTATTCTAACTTTGGGAATTAGATGTGAAATGATGTTCAGGTTTATTAAATAAATGAAAGGAAAGCTATCAACTAGACATTGGGCTTCTTTAATTTTTACTCATTCTGACAATATCTGTCTTTTAGTTGGTGTATTAAGACTCAGTTCAGTTCAGTTTAGTTCAGTTACTCAGTTGTGTCTGACTCTTTGAGATCCCATGGACTGCAGCACATGGGGCCTCCCTGTCCATGACCAACTCCTGTAGTTTACTCAAACTCATGTCCATTGATCAGTATTGCTATTCAACCATCTCATCCTCTGTCATCCCCTTCTCCTTTTGCCTTCGTCTTTCCTAGCATCAGGGTCTTTTCCAGTGAGTCAGTTCTTCACATCAGGTGGTCAAAGTATTGGAGATTCAGCTTCAGCCTCAGTCCTTCCAATGGATGTTCAGGACTTATATCGTTTAGGATGGACTTTAAAATGGACCGGAATGGGTGAATTTAACTCAGATGACCATTATATCTATTACNAAGTTATGACCAACCTAGACAGCATATTAAAAAGCAGAGATATTACTTTGCAAACAAAGGTCCATCTAGTTAAAGCTATGGTTTTTCCAGTTGTTATGTATGGATGTGAGAGTTAGACTATAAAGAAAGCTGAGCACTGAAGAAATGATGCTTTTGAACTGTGGAATAATACTATGTACATTTAAAGTGATTTTTGAGATAGCTGGACTGATATATACCATTTGCAGCTGATGTCCTTGCATGTTATTTGTTCTTTGCCCCTACCCTCTTTTTCTGCCGTCTGGGTTTTGACATTTTATAAGGTTTCTCTGTATCTCCTCTCTTAGAATGATAATTACACTTAAAAAAAGTTAAGTGGTGTCCTGGGGTTTGTAATATACATTTTAAGCTAATCTCAATCTACATTTGAATAACACTTAAAAGAATCAAATAACACAAATATTACTTCATGTTTGGTATGAGCACCTTGTAACAGATTATTTTTAATCCCTCCCTCCCTTCCATTCACGGACATGGTTGCCATTCGTGTCACTTATTTACATGCTATAATCACCCAAAGCATCATTATTATTTGAAACAAAGTGTTATTTCTTAGATCAATTCAGAATAACAAAATAAAATATTTTATTTTACCTTTTTTTATTCCTTATGATGTCCTTCCTTTGTTTTATGCAGATCCAGTTTTTGACTCACATAATTTTTCTTCTCCATGAAGAACTTCTAACACTTCTTACAAAGCAGGTTTACTGGCCACAGAGGCTCAGTTTGCATTTGTTTTAGAAGGTCTTTTTTCCTCCCTCACTATTGAAGGATAATTTCACTGAGTATAAAAATCTAGATTATGATTTTTGTATGATAAAAACTTTTTAAAAGTTTCACCTCACTGTCTTCTTGCTTGTATGGCATTTGATGAGGAGGCCATTGGAATTTTTATCCTATTGATCTATAGGTAAGCAGTCTACTTTAACTTTGGTTCCTTTCAAGATATCGCTTCATCTTTGCTTTTTGTTGTTTGAGTATATTATGCCTAAGTGCAGAATTTTATATTTATCCTACTTGCTATTCTCTTAACTTCTTGGGTGGTATGTGTTATTTGGTATGTGTTGTTAATCCTGGAAAATTCTCAACCAGTATTATTTCAAATATTTCTTTTCCTCTGTCTTCTCTTTTTTCACCTTCTGATATTCCACTTGGCCAACTACTATTCTATGAAAAAATAAAATAGAATATGAAATTAAGTAAAATAAAAAGCATCTTTGAAATGGTTTGAATATGATTTAATCTGTTAAAGAAAATAATTAATCTGCAAAAACATTCACATGGCTTAAGGTTAGTGTGTAATGTAGAATATTTTCAATTTACTAAAGGGTTTTTTATTTGTTTATTGTTTTTCAATAAAAGTAAATCAAGTTAGAATATAGAGTGTTCCCTAAATATTTTTAAATAAATAGCACTGCTTCATTACATTCCTTACCTTAATTTTATTACCAAACAATTGCACTCATCTCACATGCTTAGTAAAGTAATGCTCAAAATTCTCCAAGCCAGGCTTCAGCAATACGTGAACCGTGAACTTCCTGATGTTCAAGCTGGTTTTAGAAAAGGCAAAGGAACCAGAGATCAAATTGCCAACATCCACTGGATCATGGAAAAAGCAAGAGAGTTCCAGAAAAACATCTATTTCTGCTTTATTGACTATGCCAAAGCCTTTGACTGTGTGGATCACAATAAACTGTGGAAAATTCTGAAAGAGATGGAATACCANAAGAAGTGTCTGACTTTATTTTTTGGGGCTCCAAAATCACTGCAGATGGTGACTGCAGCCGTGAAATTAGAAGACGCTTACTTCTTGGAAGAAGAGTTATGACCAACCTAGAAAGCATATTCAAAAGCAGAGACATTACTTTGCCGACTAAGGTCCATCTAGTCAAGGCTATGGTTTTTCCTGTGGTCATGTATGGATGTGAGAGTTGGACTGTGAAGAAGGCTGAACACTGAAGAATCGATGCTTTTGAACTGTGGTGTTGGAGAAGACTCTTGAGAGTCCCTTGGACTGCAAGGAGATCCAACCAGTCCATTCTGAAGGAGATCAGCCCTGGGATTTCTTTGGAAGTAATGATGCTAAAGCTGAAACTCCAGTACTTTGGCCACCTCATGCGAAGAGTTGACTCAAAGGAAAAGACTCTGATGCTGGAAGGGATTGGGGGCAGGAGGAGAAGGGGATGACAGAGGATGACATGGCTGGATGGCATCACTGACTCAATGGATGTGAGTCTGAGTGTACTCCGGGTGCTGGTGATGGACAGGGAGGCCTGGCGTGCTGTGATTCATGGGTCGCAAAAAGTTGGACACAACTGAGCGACTGAACTGAACTGATCTATGTGTATGAAAATTTTTAGGTCTATAATACTTAATCTAATTCCTGATATGATGTATATACTCAGTGAACATTTGTTCTCCCTTTCCTTTTTGTAATCTGGTTGCTGATCCAAGGATACAGTTGATGACTAGTTAGTCATATCAAGGAATGGAGAGTAAACTGTAGTACATTAATATATCAAGGCCCCCAAAGTGTATCAGTTTACAAAACTGATCCAAGGATACAGTTGCTGACTACTTTCTCAGTCATATCAAGGAATGGAGAGTAAACTGTAGTTCATTAGTATATCAAGGCCAGGAAAGTGTATCAGTTTATAAAACTGACAGTAAAAGTCTTCTATTTAAAAATTACAAGGTTTTTTTTAAGATTTGAAATCAATATCAGCAATGCAATGTCAGCTTCTGATTGTTTTATATAGCAGAATTTAAAAACAAAGAAAAGGCATACTGTACAAGAAAAAAAAAAAACTTGCACATGAAAGTTTACTGCAGCTTGATTCATAACTGAAGCAATTGAGATGTCCTTCAAAAGGTGAATGGAATACAAAGAACAAACGCTGGTATATCCATACAATGGAATATTATTCAGAGATTAAAAAGAAATAAACCACCCAGCCATGGTAAGACATGAAGGAACCCTGAATAAATATTGCTGAGTGAAAGAAGCCAGTCTGAAAACTCTGCATGTTTTCTGATTCCTACTATTAATGTATGAGCCCCTGGAAAGAGAAAACTTATAGGGAGAGTAAAAGAAAATATCAGTAGTCTCTGGGGATTGGTGTGCAGGGGATTTTCAGGGTAGTGATACTATTTTGTATGATACTCTTATGGTGGATACGTGACATTCTATTAATATATTTGGAAAAACCTATAGAGCTGTATATTACAAAGAGTGAATTCTAAACTATGGGCTTCAGTTAACAATAATGTATCAATATTGGTTCATCAATTGTAATAAAAGTACCAGATCAATGCAAAATGTTAATTATAGGGAAACTAGCTAGGGGGAAATGATAAGGGAGAAAGTGTATGGGAGCTCTGCGCTTTCTGTTCAGTTTTTCTGTAAGATACAGCTGCTCTAATAAATCAAGTCTAGTAATAATTTAAAAAAGCAAAAATACTGTAAGCCAAGCATATTGTCATGGTAACATGCAATTTAGTTTTTAAAGAAAATATATAAATTTCCTAAGTTTTTTCTTGCACGTTATTTCTTTTTCAGGATGTATTTTTAATAACCTCTAATTTAGCTTGGCTTTTTTCTATGGGGTAAAGCTGGCAATTAAATATGCTTTTATTATTCAGAAGATATGTTATAGTAACAGGGAATTATTAATCTTTAAGACTATATTATCATATTTATATATTGTAATATTAAATGAACTTTTGTTTCCAAATGAAACATAACTGACAAGATAAAAGCAAAATTACCCAATGATGAGCATCAAAATGAGCAATATGGATCTATCACAAACATTTTATCCTCTCAACAATAGACATACTTAGTCTAAAGAAATAGAAACAAAACTATCTCAAGGCAACTTGAATTACTTACTATGGTTTCAACTTGTGTAAAATAGTAAGTGTTAATAAATGATCTCAGCACATTTCTCTATACTAAAAGTTTTGTGGGACATTGTAATTGTAACCAAAGAATATAGAATTGTAGAGAACAGAAAAATAGTTTATTGTGATTTATGATAACAGTGAGTTCTTTAGAAGTTACAAATTATTTTATTATTACATTTCAAACATAGAATATACTTTATTTGAATAGTAAGTGTTACTATCACATCATTTCATTTAGAGATACTGACTCTAACAGTGTTATGGGTTGAACTGTATCCTTCATAAAGAGATTTAAAAGTGTTAACCCTCAGGACTATAGAATGTGACCTTATTTCAGATTATGATCATTACAGATATAATAAGGATGAGTTCATATAGGAATAGAGTGCTCTCTTATTCAAGTATGACTGATTCATATATAAGAAGATAAAACTGGAATGCCAAGGGTTGACTGTTGCCACTAGAACATGGGAAGAAGTGAGAAAGAATTCTCCCCTGTAAGTTTCAGGGGCAGCATGGTGCTGTAAACAACTTGACTAACAGCCTCCAGAACTGTGATTGTAAAAATTTCTGTTGTTTAAGAAGGTAAGTCTGTGGTACTTTGCATGACCAGTCTAGGAAACTAATACAAATAATTACCTACACAAAATACCACTGCTCTCTTTTTTTTAATCATAATATTCCTCATCAATCAAAAACTGAGGTTATATTCTCTATTTATAAATTATCTTTCTTATCTACTAGAATGTAAACTTCTCGATGGCAGGAACTTTGTTCTTTATTTTATTCACAAAACTTACAACAGTGCCTGACACGTCAACATTTACTAGTAATGATAGGTTTGGTTATTATACAATAATAAGAAGTGGCCGCCCAAATATCAGGAATTTATGCAGGTTTATTTTAGTGTATGCTTCATAACACTCTACAGGGGCTGTTCCCCTAAATGTAGTTAGTCAGGGATCCAGGCATCTGGAGAATCCATTTGACACTTGTCTCCATGGTCACAGAAACAGAAGAAAGGGAACACGGGAAAGTGTGACCTGATTTAAAGTTTTATATTTTGTCTTAGTTGGGGTCTGTTCCAAAGCATTGGGATTTCAGCTTCAGCATCAGTCCTTCCAATGAATATCCAGGACTTATTTCCTTTAGGATGGACTGGTTGGATCTCCCTGCAGTCCAAGGGACTCTCAAGAGTCTTTTCTAACACCACAGTTCAAAACCATCAATTCTTCAGTGCTGAGCTTTCTTTATAGTCCAACTCTCACATCCATACATGACTACTGGAAAAACCACAGCCTTGACTAGACAGACCTTTGTTGGCAAAGTAATGTCTCCTTTTTTTAATGTTCTTGAAACACTAGAACACCTGAACATTCAGATATCATTTACTCAATATATGAGAAAAATGACAGAGCATAATGATTAAGAAGCATCCTGATGAATATACTATCTTATGTTAATTAGCAAAAGAATTTTATAGGGAGTTATTGTGTCTAAGGAATTAAAAAAGGAAAACAAACAAACAGAAAATATTTCCTATCTAGTTTTGATAGAAAACAATATTCCTCATATTATATGACTAAAACATAAGAAATATATTCTCTAGTACTCAAGAATTAAGAAAAGATAGCAAGCATATATTTTTCTGGAAAAAAAATGACAACACTGTTTTGAACATATAATCCAGCCAATGACCTGTTGAATCAAAATTAAGAAATTACAATAAGGTAGTTGCATCATAAAAAAACCTGATGGCACTTATTAAATTTTTTTAACCTCTTATAACTGTGTATGAAGTGAAGTGGTAGTCGCACAGTTAAGTCCAACCCTTTATGACTCCATGGACTGTAGCCTGCCAGGCTCCTCTGTCCATGGGATTTTCCAGGAAAGAATACTGGAGTGGGTTGCCATTTCCTTCTCCAGAGTCCTTCCAGCCCAGGGATTGAACCTGGGTTTCCTGCGTTGCAGGCAGATTCTTNATGACTCCATGGACTGTAGCCTGCCAGGCTCCTCTGTCCATGGGATTTTCCAGGAAAGAATACTGGAGTGGGTTGCCATTTCCTTCTCCAGAGTCCTTCCAGCCCAGGGATTGAACCTGGGTTTCCTGCGTTGCAGGCAGATTCTTTACTATTTGAGCCAGCAGGGAAGTCAATTGTGTATTTGTCTGTTTATAATCTGACCTTTGTGTTTTTTTCCATTTTATGTGATGAAGCTGCAGTAGTCTGCAGAATTTTTCATGAGGATATGTTTTTATTAAGTTGAACCATATGAAGCTGTCATTTGGGTAGGTCAAATATGGTTGATATAAGCAATTTCATAAGATTCAATTTCACAGAAAGAATTTTTAGTTACAATGATGGTAAAATAATTTTAAGCATCATTTTCTTTGATGATTTAGGTCAAAAAATTTTTAAGTTTATATTTGTAAGTCTATTCATATGCTATCATCTTTCTCTTAAATCCATGAATTTTTATTAGTTAGATTTCCTAGTAAGCTCCTTTTTTTTTTTCAGATTAAAAAATAAATCTTGCCAGAACAGACTAATTAGTTTAATCTTTCTTGATCAAAAGTTCATTTGTAAAAGTCACTGTGATAATGACATCAGTGTACCCTCTCAATGTTTAACAATAAATTTATTTTTCCTCATAACATTACTTTAAAATTTAATCATTTTCATTATTCCAAGAAAAGACTTACTGTATGGAATAAATTATCTCCATAGCTAATAATTCGGTCACTTGAAAGTAAACATTTTCAATGTAAATGCTTTCAAATTTTGTTTTATTTACAAATCTTTATGAAGAGATAAAAGCCATAGCTCATTTAATCTCAACCTCCTGCAATAACAAGAGATCCTTTCTCAATAAGGCATCTGGGAATATGACAACCTGAGTATATCATCCTTACTCTCCAATCCCAAATACAATTTACTTGGGTATAGTTAACCACAATCCTGCTAAAACTGGAAAATACTTGGAGTGACAATATCTCTGTTTAATTTTCAAAGGGCTTCCTCAGCAGTCTTAGTGGGGAAGGGGAGGTGAGGGAAATCCGTAAAAAGCAGTGGCAGAGCCCAGGCAATAGACCTTAGCTAAGAAAGAGCTTAGCTCTCAAAGGTATCAATACTAAACTCTAAAGAGAACTTCAATAAGAATGAGTACGCTGATGCCCTTGACACTGAAAAAAAGTCAGGAGAAAGTCATTTGTTTTTGTGTTTCACCAAATGTGAGATTCCACCCTTACTGATATTCAAAACACAGGCCTAATTCAAGGAGCCATAAAAAACTAAAAAGCTACCATTGAACTTACTTATTTGCAAAGACAGAAGGTAGAAAATAATTAAGAAATGAAATAATGAGCAAGAAAAGGACTTCAACAATATCATACCTGTCACAGGAGAAAGAAAAAAGAGATTTAAGCTATTTAAAGGTGAGAAAACTTCTTACTGAAGTATTAATATTTAAAGAAAGCTTTTCCCCAAATAATAAACTGATACAGAGAACTTAATATGCAGAAAAATAAACAGCAAAGGAAAGAGTAGTAAGTGATCCTTGATATTTAGGTTTTAATGGCTAAAGATAGCTTGTTTAGGATTATGTAATACCAATACTAGAGAAAGCTTCCCAAATCAGAAAAGTCACAGAGAATTTATATTAGGAACTAATGATCTGAAAAGAAAAGGAAAAAAAAAAAAAAAAGCTTGGCAATAAAGGTTGAGAGAGAGGAAGTTATGTACATGTATTCTGAAAGTATAATGGAAAAATGAGGAGGAAACTCATTGGGAGTTTTCCCATAGTCATTCTCATAGTCAATGGGAGGAGAGAAAGTAAAATTATTATAAAGATCATATCCTTCTCTTTAGAGGGAAGTAAAATGCCATGGTTTAGGAAAATACATCTCAGTTATGAAAAACAGCTATATTTTTTAAAAACAAATATTGGCCATTCATATCTAATTAGGAGAATAGGTACAAAAAAAGCAATTATTTAAAGATACAGGAAATTGGAGTAGACAGAAACTGTGAGGTAGTTAGAATAGAAAAAGGAGTCCAAAATGGTGGTGATTAAAAGACAAAGAAAGGGAGAAGCCTAGGAAAATGGAGCAAAAGAAAATCTGAAGACCAGCCTTCCTGGTAGCCCAATTTACATATGGCAGGCTCAGGAGGAGGAGACAAAGACATATAAAAAGAGGAGTCAAGATTGAGCCTCTCATTTGGGGTTGGCCTGCCCTCACACCTCCAGGGTATACTATCCTTTGCTTGCCAAATAAAACTGAGCTGTAACAGAGATGTAACACTGTTCCACCTTTCAAGTCTTTGCTGTGGTGAGACAGAGCAGAGGAAATTACACACTCCCCCGACATACTGATAAACAAAACAAAGTCCCTGCTCTCATGGAGTTTACATTCAGTAGGAGGAGATAAAATGAATTTAGTTTTAGGAGGTGATATTTCTATATAGAAAAATGAAACAGCATGAATGAGAGACAATGATGGATGATCAAGGAAAGTGTTTCTCATAGTATGGAGAAGATCAAATCTGGAAGCATATTTTGCTGATTTGGAAAATAGAATGTCCTGATATTAAAATGATAATAACAATAATAATAATGAGCAGGGGGTTCAGAAATAAGAGGTCAGAGAAATATTAAGGGCCAACACTTTATCCATAGTGAAGAATGAATTTTATTTTACATGACATTGGAGCCACTGGAAGTTTACGCACAGAGAAATGAGATGCTTTATGAATGGTTTAAATGATTCACCTTTGTTGAAAATAAGAGTAGAAGCAAAAGGGTAAAGACAGGGTGAACATCACTATAGATTTTTTTTCTTAATTTGGTAAGTTTCCCATGTATAGAAAAAAGGTGATGACAGACTCTATGCCTAACAATGACCTCTGCAAGAGAATATTTGCTCTCCAATATCAGCTGATCAAATTCTTTAGAAATACAGCCCCATGCTTTTTGGTAGGATACATTTCATTTAGTGTAAAAATTGCATTTCCTCCTGTGTTTAGCAGCCATACATGGAAAGGTGACTATGCTCATAACGGTAGGAAGGAAACATAAATTTTATACCTCTTCATGAAATTCATGTGATGCCAGTGCTGGAACTACTACTGTGGACCATGAAATGACCCTGGAAATTAAATACATGCACAGCAAAGCACAGATAAAAGTACCTTAAATAACTACAACAGAAAGCTACACCAGCCCTGGACTACTTACAGCTGGCCTTTTATTTGAGAAACAAATACACTTCACTATCTTCTTTTAATCGTAGCTATTTGGGGTTTCTGTCTGAATATAACCATAACTGATACAATTAAGCAAACAAATTAAAGCATCTTCTTGAAACCTTCGCCAGTGAAAATTTCTCCCAGTACATATGAGCTAAATACATGGAGCTACTATTACAAATATTTTGGTCAAACATATTGTGAGCAATTATAGCAGCAAAACTGCATTAATAACTACAAATGCACACTTTGAAAAGGAGAATTTCCATTTGTTAACAATCTTTGAGTAAGTGAGATTTACTACCAATGTTCCAATTAGGACCTCAGGAAAGGATTTATAATCTTCCACCTACCAATCAATTTTGGCCACTAGCTAAATAGATTTTCTTCTCAGGGACACTAAAATAAAGAGAAATGAACTTTTAAAAAAAAAATAATTAGCATATAATTGATATCCAGTAATGTTTTANTGTTCCAATTAGGACCTCAGGAAAGGATTTATAATCTTCCACCTACCAATCAATTTTGGCCACTAGCTAAATAGATTTTCTTCTCAGGGACACTAAAATAAAGAGAAATGAACTTTTAAAAAAAAAATAATTAGCATATAATTGATATCCAGTAATGTTTTAAGCATAAGGTTATTGATTCCAGTTTATTTTTAAGCATTCAGATAGTGTGAAACTTTAATTTCCATGGAAACATAACAAAAAAGGAATTAGAAAGCACTAACATTTCATTTTGACTAACTGCCTAATTTTTATGATAGGTATAGGGTTTGTGAGTCATTGCTTAATTTCATGGCTGTCACAAAACTTAGAGTTTGCAAAAAAAAATATTGTGAAAAATTACAAATAACAAAATTTTCTCAGTGACAGTTTTGTGATATTCTTGAACAGGAATTTTATA
Organism: Oreotragus oreotragus; assembly: GCA_006410675.1. Classification (NCBI taxonomy): domain Eukaryota; kingdom Metazoa; phylum Chordata; class Mammalia; order Artiodactyla; family Bovidae; genus Oreotragus; species Oreotragus oreotragus. The sequence continues at coordinate 172,368 of SJYX01003717.1, read as the reverse complement.
TTTTCTAATTATAAATAAAATGCATACGTATTAACATATATTTGGAAAATACAAGATATTATAAAATCTCTCCTCAAAAAAAAAAAAAAACCTTTGGACATATGTACAAAATACTTGTATCTTCTTAGATAAACAGTAATTTTTCATGTTGTCATTTTATGCATTTCCTTTACCCATTTGAAATAATTTACTACTAGAATAATTAGATTGCTATTCTTTATTTTTGAAACATTGTAAGATATTTAGTTTTATACTTATTTATAAATGTACATTTTGAAATTAGAAAAATGTGTAATTGAAAGTGTTTTTGATCCTAGTAAAAATGTCCAGGATGCCTACAAAACCCTGGAAAATTTGTTTATATAGCTACCATTCCTTAGGACAGTCAAATTTGAACTAGAGCACAGCTCTTCTCTTGCTTAAAAAAATGTTTAAAAAGCCCATTGTTCCTACCCTGCCAAAAGAACAGCTCAATGACCTGTGAAACTTTAAAATGTAAGACCACAGTAAGACTCATCCTCATAAAGTTACTAACTTTAAGGAAATAGAAAACGAAAACCTACAAAGGTCTAGGAAAAAAAAAAAAAGCCGCCCACAAAAAACAAACCAACAAATAACTGGCATTATTTTATAGTTTTCAATATACACTCAACAACACCAGAAGCCAGAAGTCATTAGGTCAACTTTGACAAGTAAGTGTGTGGAAAAAGACACATGCTGATGATCTTTTACCCAATTAAGTTTATTTTTACATGCAAAGAAATAGAAGATATGTTTAAATGATTTAATGATTCAACAATGTAATCATATACACCTACAGAAAATTGATTTGAAGATATAATTTTGCCAAATGAAAGAAAAATTAACTCACAAAGAAGGAAGCCATTTCAAGAAAACTATGATATTATCTGCAAAATATAGAATTTATTTAAAAGCATTTTAAAACGATAGGTATTCATTAATATATGCAATTGTCAATATTATGTTTTCCCATAATGTTAAATTTAGTTCAGTTCAATCACTCAGTCATGTCTGACTCTTTGCAATCCCACAGACTGCAGCATGCCAGCCCTCCTTGTCCATCACCAACTCCCAGAACCTACTCAAAACTCATGTCCATGGCGTCAGTGATGTGATCTAACCATCTCATCTTCTATCATCCCCTTCTCCATCTGCCTTCAATCTTTCCCAGCATCAGGGCCTTTTCCAACGAGTCGGTTCTTTGCATCAGGTGGTCAAAGTATTGGAGTTTCAGCTTCAACATCAGTCCTTCCAATGAATATTCAGGACTGATTTCCTTTAGGATGGACTGGTTGGATCTTCTTGCAGTCCAAAGGACTCTCAAGAGTCTTCTCCCAACACCACAGTTCAAGAGTATCAAGTCTTTGACACTCAAATTTCTTTATAGTCCAACTCTCATATTCATACATGACTACTGGAAAAACCATAGCTTTGACTAGATGGACTTTTATTGGTAAAGCAATGTCTCTGCTTTTTAATATGCTGTCTAAATTGGTCATAACTTTTCTTCCAAGGAGCATGCATCTTTTAATTTCATGGCTGCAGTCACCATCTGCAGTGATTGTGGAGCCCCCAAAAATAAAGTCACTGTTTCCATTGTTTCCCCATCTATTTGCCATGAAGTGATGGGACCATATGCCATGACTTTAGCTTTTTGAATGTTGAGTTTTAAATCAACTTTTTCACTCTCCTCTTTCACTTTCATCAAGAGGTTCTTTAGTTCTTCTTCACTTTCTGCCATAAGGGTGGTGTCATCTGTGTATCTGAAATTATTGATATTTCTCTCAGCAATCTTGGTTCCAGCTTGTGCTTCATCCAGCCTGGCATTTCACATGATGTACTCCGCATATTAGTTAAATAAGCAGGGTGACAATATACAGCCTTGACATACTCCTTTCCTGATTTGGAAGCAGTCTGTTGTTCCATGTTGCTTCTTGACCTGTATACAGATTTCTCAGGAAGCAGGTCAGGTGGTCTGGTATTCCCATCTCTTTAAGAACTTTCCACAGTTTGTTGTGATCCACATATCAAAGGCTTTGGAGTGGTCAATAAAGCAAAAGTAGATGTTTTTCTGGAACGCTCTTGTTTTTTGATGATTCAGCAGATGTTGGCAATTTGATCTCTGGTTCCTCTGCCTTTTCCAAATCCAGCTTGAACATCTGGAAGTTCATGTTCACATACTATTGATGCCTGGCTTGGACAATTTTCAGCATTACTTTCCTAGTGTGTGAGATGAGTGCAAATGTGTAGTAATTTGAACATTCTTTGGCATTGCTTTTCTATGGGATTAGAATGAAAACTGACCTTTTTCAGTCCTGTGGCCACTGCTGAGTTTTCCAAATTTGCTGGCATAAGAGTGTAGCACTTTCACAGCATCATATTTAGGATATGAAATAGCTCAACTGGAATTCCATCACCTCCAGTAGCTTTGTTCGCAGTGATGCTTTCTAAAGTCCACTTGACTTTGGATTCCAGAATGTTTGGCTCTAAGTGAGTGATTACAGCATCGTGGTTAACTGGGTCATGAAGATCTTTTTTGTGTAGTTCTTCTGTGTATTCTTGCCACCTCTTCTTTATATCTTCTGCTTCTTCTGTTAGGTCCATACCATTTTTGTCCCTTATTGACCCCATCTTTGCATGAAAAGTTCTTTGTTATCTATCTCTAATTTTCTTGAAGAGATCTCTGGTCTTCTCCACTCGATTGTTTTCCTCTATTTCTTTGCATTGATCACTGAGGAAGGCTTTCTTATCTCCCTTGCTATTCTTTGGAACTCTGCATTCAAATGCGTATGTCATTCCTTTTCTCCTCTGCCTTTAGTTTCTCTTCTATTCATAGCTATTTGTAAGGCCTCCTCAGACAACCATTTTGCCTTTTTGCAGTTCTTTCTCTTGGAGATGGTCTTTATCCTTGCCTCCTGTATAATGTAACAAACCTCTATCCATAGTTCTTCAGGCACTCTGTCTATTAGATCTAATCCCCTGAATCTATTTGTCACTTCCACTGTATAATTGTAAGGGATTTGATTTAGGTCATACCTGAATGGTCTAGTGGTTTTCCTAAAATGTTAAATTAATAAACATAAAAATATACTGATTGATTCCCAATTAATTTAAATATATGGCAAAGTTTAAAACTCTTGCTTGGAATGTCTTATTGACTCATTCAAGTCCCACAGTCTCTGTGCTTCCAATTTTTTTGCTCCAGTTTAATGGATACATCCTCTGTGTAAAGTTCAGGTATACGAGAGAGAATGATTTGATACACATTGATACTGTAAAACTATCATCAAAATAAGTTTTGTTAACATGTCCATCACCTCACACAATCACCAGAATTTTTCCTGTGGTGATACCATTTAAGATCCCTCTTAGTAACTTTTGAGCATATAATACAGCATTGTTAACTATAATGTTCAGCGTCTATTCTTGTATATCCAACTCCAGAGGCTCCTCTCCCTAGTCTGGTAACAGGCAGCAGTTGGATTAAGATTTTGAAAATCTAGATTAGATAATGGAAACCCTTAGATTAAAATCATCCAAGTACTTCTAATTTCACAGAGAATAAAATTCAAATTTGTAACCAGAGATTATGAATCTCTGTGATCATGCATCCATTCATCTCTCCAGCATCGATTCACACTGCTCTCTATCTTGTTCAGTGAGCTCTAGTCACATTTTGTGGACTGCATTTTCCCCCTCAAGCCTCTTAACTTAAACATCCATTGGTTCAGAAGTATCTTCTCATAGACTGATTGTTTGACTGATTTCTTCTCATCCTTTAACTCAGCCAGAGTTTCACCTGCTCAGAAAGGCCTTACCTCATCACAAAATGTTAAATATGTTCTCAGCACTTAATTCTGTGGAAGTACCCTGCACACTTTAATCACAGCAGTGATGTTTGTAGTCTTTTAGTTTTTTTTTCCATAAAATTACATTTAATGTTTTATTACTATTTAGGCTTTCAGATTAAATTGTAAACACACATATATATGTCAGTCACATAGATAGTCTTAAGATATATCAGATTTATCACTCCCTTCAATATAGAAAGTGATTTAGGTAGAAATAATATAAAAGACAGATTTGTATGACAAATGCTGCTCAAGATGATGAATGCTATATTAAAAGTAAATTAATATTGCTATGGAAGCATTGAAGACTTTCATTTGAATAGTTTACTGATCTGGACATTTAGAGTTTTTAGCTTTTTATTATTTCTACATTTATCTTCTCTGCCTTATCTCACTGAAAGCTTTTACTTTGAAATAACATTTGATATTATAAACCTTTCAATAATATATTAAACATTGCTTTCATCTTCAATGCAAGAATCTTACTGATCATCATACCTCTAATTGTATTTTGCATTCAAAAATCAAAGACATAAAATTGTAAGATACATTGAAACTATGAAAAACAAAAGTCATGTTGACCTTTGAATAACTAAAATGCACATTAATAAACATTTCTTCCAACTGAAAAATCCTAAAAAATAATGTTGATAACAGCAAGCTATTTTTAGTATCTAATGGTTTTGAAAAGACAGAGGATTAGAATTGATTTTTAGTAATAAAAATATATTAGTGCATAAAGGTATAATAATAATGTTAATATTTATCACTGGTGAGATTATGATTATTTTTAATGTTTTTATTATGCTTTGTATGTTTTCCTATTTTTTTTAGAATCAGTATTAGTTATTTGCATAATAAAGTGTTAGTAATACAGTCATTCACTCAAAAATATTTATGAGCAACTATATGTTTTTTAACTTCTAGGTTCTTGGGTACATGACTGAACAAAACAGAAAATATCCATTGCTCTTGTGAGTTTATATTTTATAAAGAGTTGAGGGACATGAGGAATAAACACAGTAACTAAAGTATAGAACATATTAAAAAGTTAAAAGTGCTGTGGAAAAACAGGAAGAATCAAGAGAGACTGTGATGCAAAGTAACATTTGAGTAAATTATGCTAAGAGATGGAGAGAAAACCACATGTACAACCAGAAAGAGAGACTGAGCGCATCTCAGGCAGAGTGAATAACTGTTAGTGCGACCCTAATTGCCTGCCATATTTGGGGAGGTCTCAGGGGAGAGTGGGAGAAGAGGAGATAAGAATTCGAGCTACCACAAATGAAATGATTGAATGACATTTTGTCTCTTCCCACTCTAATATATATCTAAACTATATGATAAATATATAACAAACTAACCCTCTTAAAGAATATTCTTTGTCCTAGGTATTGCCTCAAGCCCTGTGCCTTAAGCTGGGGCTCTGATGGTGCCCTACTGAATGAAAAGGCTTTACCATCAAAGAGATCTGCATTTAAGCCCTGGCTTCACCACTAAGGAAATAATGTTCTTACACAAGTATTTACTTTTTCTAAGCCTCTGTCTCCTTATATGTAAGATCTAGAAAATCTGCTTTATAGTTTTGTTCTAAGTATTAATGTAGATGGTGTTTAGCACAAAGACATCATATAGTGCTTATTTCATGGTGTGTACACATGTGTTCCGTCACTTCCAACTCTTTGCAACCCTATGAACTGTAGCCTGCCAGGCTCCTCTCTCCATGGGGTTTTCCAGGCAGAAATACTGGAGTGGAGTTACCACTTCCTCCTCCCATTATTATTATTGCTATTATAATTTTTGCTACCCTGTCATCACAACTACTTCATCATTTTCTCCATATTAGCTCCCACTGTCCTCAGGCCATTTGCTAGAGATAAGCTGAAATAAATGCCAATTCTATACTATGTTTATATCTCTTTTATTTTGCCTAAATTCTAATTATCTTTGTGCCTTACAAAGTCCATGGTGTTCATTTATGTGAATTTTCTATATATTTTCCCTCACCTTGAACATCTTCCAGCCCTTGATCTCTCTACCATTAATTTGGCACTAGTCAATTGCTAGACTCTATTGTTACTTTTATTTCATAGTTTATAGCCTGCTTCCCCAATGTCTTTAAGCTCCTTAAAGACAGGAAAACTACTTCTAAATAGTTATTATAAAAATGTCTTATATATGGTAGGCACTCCATCAATTTTGTTGATTTAGTGTTTGAGGAAAAGATAATGCATCCCTTTTACTACAAAATGGAGTAGAGTTTGCAGTTATGGCTGGGGTCACTTTGTTAATAAAAGAACTACTGGCAGGATGTTTAAATTATAGTTATGCTTCTAATGTATACTGCAAAATGAAGTACTACAGTTGTGTGCCTTACTTCTTCATCTGGTCTAGAGAGAGAGGTAGTAGGTAGTAAAGCTGTTGGGGGTGATATAAAACTTTTAAAAACCTGCTGGAAAATCGCAGAAAACAGATTGGGAACAGGGACTAGAATGGCAGAAACATAGGTCTAGTTGCCAGAACTATTGTAAAGTAATAAAAGTCTTTCCACCAACCTCCTTTAGATCACTATCATCTGCCCCAGCTGCCTAGGATGGTATAAGTTAACTATTGGCACACCCCAAACCTGGCTGCTGCTCTGATTGCACCATTTACCTCTGTTTGCTTCCCAATAGGTTTGCCAATGCATGTCAATCCATATGCTAAGTCTAAATTAAAATACTGACAAAAAGGTCATGCTTTCCCCCATATACATTATCTGGACTTGAAGAGTGAAAACATAAATTCTAGTGCCAAGACTGCTTTAGTCTGGTCTTAGATCTGGAATGGAAAGTAGAGGAATACAAACTTTAAACAACTAAAGGTTGAAAGTTTGGTAACTCTAATATAGTATTAGAATATTCTCAGGAGTTCTTAATTATAAAATGGTTTATTAAAAATATTCAGCATAAGAGATTTCATTTTAAAGTTTCTGACAAATATCTAAAATCACAACATATCATGGGCATTTATTTTAAAAATTGCACATTTTATAATATTACTTTGCAAAAGGATACTAGTTTAGAAACAAAATGTGTCAATTGGTCTTATTTTTAAATGAAGGTCAAACCTTTCTAACGCATCATTATCATGGGACTGATTAAAAAAAAATGTAAACCCTAAATGTGGCCATATTTTGTAAACTAATGATACAATAAATTGTTTCAACAACTGACAAATAATTGTAGCAGAAAAACAGTGATGAAGACTTTGATTTATTTTCTCCCCAAAGAGAATTAGCAAGCAATGTACTGAATGGCTGATTGTGGATCAGTTAGGTAGGCCTCCCGAGAGCAAATGACATCTTAAACATCAACTGTGCCCTTCTGGGTGATTCAGTTAGAAGCACATGGTCTCTGGTGTTGCAGAACCTGAGATGAAATTCCTGCTTTACCACTTGTCACCTTTATAAACAATAAAGAAATGGGACCCCTTCATGTCTCATTAAAAGAGATAATGATAGCAGTAACTAATTGTGACTTTTGTGAGTGTACACAGGTAATCTAAACATTGTACTTAAGGGTTTAATATCAACAATTATTGTGATGAATAAACATGTAAATCATGGCACTTAGAATTCAGTTTCATCCTTTAATATTGATGTTTAGGTCTTAAGGATACAAAACCTTATAGAGTCTTGGGAATGAAGTTAAGATGAGACACCATAAACAATAGGCACTCAAGATGGGGTCAATTATCTAAGCACAAAGCAAGAATTGTAAGATTCAGCAAAATTGGAAAGAGATTCACAGGAGTCTTAAGTTTACATAAATTCCAAATGTTTGTACTGTTCATCATAAGTAAAAACTTAATAATAATAATAAATAACAATAAATAGTAAAGCCTTTAATTAATCTCTTTTTCTTCAGGAAAACAGGAACTTAGCTTAAGGAATCAGAATCTCAAATAGATTTTTGTTCATGACAAGAAAGGAATCATACTTTATCATTTTAACACCTCTGTTTTTACAAAGTGATAAATTTTCTTTCCTCTGAGCAAATGGGTTTTAAACCTGTACCAGAATTAGGTAGTTTTAGGTAGAAAATTAGGTAGAAAAATTTAACAATATACAAATCACTTTTAAATGATGCATTTTATTATGGAGATGTGTTTGTAAAAATGCATGGATGGTCTATTTAACTTTTAAAATAATTGTTGGTTCAATGCATGTACATTTTATTACAGCATATGAAATTAACTGAAAAGTGGAAAGTCAAGCATGATAAAAAAAAAATACCCACAGAATCCATAAAAGAAATCATATGAGATGGAAATTAAAAAAAAAAAAAAAAAAACTATGTCTCCCATTACTTTTGTGTAGAAAAATTTAAAATAAGAAAGAAAGAAAGATTGGAATCAGTGTGCTAAGTACTCTAAGTATGAATAGGAGTTAAATATGCTCCAGTGCAGGAATGGAGAAAATCTGAAATACAACTAAGACATTTGTAAAAAATAATTTTGTGGAAAGTGGCAATGATGAAATTGGAAGTAAATAATGTTTGGGCTTCCCTGATAGCTCAGTTGGTAAAGAATCTGCCTGTAATGTGGGAGACCTGGGTTTGATCTCTGGGTTGCGAAGATTCCCTGGAGAAGGGAAAGAGTACCCACTCTAGTATTCTGACCTGGAGAATTCCATGGACTATATAGTCCATGGGGTCACAAAGAGTCGGACACAACTGAGCGACTTTCACCATCAATGTTTGGGCGAGTACAGCTATGTAAGAAATAACATGCCTGTGTTTTAACTTTAATTTTATTTCAGAACGAATCACACATAAAATCTGAATGACATATGAAACAGAAAGTATCCAAATTAAGAAATATTTTTAATGTGACACATGCCTTTTTTGATATAAAATTACATGTGTAGTTTTAACTCTCAAATACATATTATAAATTGAGTAAAATACAGATACTAAGTTAGCTGAGGTGGGCAGGGTGACCCTATGTGAACACAAAAAACATAAAATTAAAATATTTTTGCCACTAGGAAGATTCAAGATTAAACAAACACAGAGGCTGTAGTGTACTTAGAATCAAACTCTTGGATCATTACATGTGAGAGGCTGGATTTGGTGGGAGTAAGGCAACAATAACTACAACAGTCTAAGAGTCGCATTTCAAAGCTGAATTAGCAATTCAAACTCCCAGGACACAGAAGCAGAAGAACAATGCGTACAACAGTGAAAAGTAATTCTCCTAGCATAATCACAGGGCTCTGTACAGGCCTGCACTCACTAAGTTAAAAAGACCTTGGAAAACTTGAAGAAGGTTTAAGGACAAGCAATAAACATGATTAATAGCTTGGAAAATAGAATCTCAGAGGAAAGGTTAAGGGAACTAATATTATTTAAGTTGGAAAATAGGCTGGGGAAACAAGTTGGTTTTCAATTACATGAAGGATTATTACATAGAAGGTGCTGATCGTACTCTGATGCCACAGAGGGCAGAACAAGAATAAGTGAGCTTGAAATGTTGTATAAAGTGATTTAGGTTGGCTAAAAGAAAGAACTTCCATCAGGACTGCAAGCCATTAAAATGGAAAGTACTAAATTTCTTTCTGTATAGACCTTTCAAAAGGCACTTGAAACTTATTTGTCTAGGAAAGTTTACATGAGGCCCATCCCAGTGGTTGGGGAGTAAAGAGAAACACAGGAAGTATTCACAAGGACTGTTTTTTCCAAGCTTCCTGCCACTCTAAATTGTGAATGTTTGTGTTATGGATTCATTATGGTACATATAGCTTAAGTGTGCAGATGCCCTTCTTTAATACAGCAAACAAGAATTGCAACTCTAAAACTTCTTGGTGTAGCTATTCAAGTAATTTTAGCTTGTTTACAAATTTAAGTTCTTGAAATTACTGGCAACTAATTGCATTTTTGCTTCTGGGTTTCTCAACCCTTTCCTTGCAATACATTTTTTGCTTGTTCTTTTAGAAATGAATCAAACCAATTAAATATTCTTTCATAAGGTAATAAAAATAATGTATTTTCTTCCAAAAGATTTTATTTACTTAGAAAAATAGGCTATTTTCTGAACACCTGCACACTTAATTCTCTTAGAGTTAAATTATACAAGAATTCCATATCACTGATTTCTGAAGCTTGTGCTAACAAAGATAAATGAAAGCAGGAATTGCAATAAAATTTTGCAAACAATTCTGTTAGAGCTTGTCAAATACACACAAGATATGGGTTCTAACTCCTTTCATTTATGTGTCAATATTATGAACATCACTAAATGAAAGTATGGACTACTGAGTACAGTCTGTACACAACAGGATAAAAATGAAAACTCAAGCAGCAAGCTTTTAACTATTTCATTGGTGATGATGTTTATTTTTTCTGTTTGTAAACTATTTCATTTTCTTTAAAATACATCATATTAAATGAACAATTCTACCAAATACAAATAGGCAGTATAAACTTTATTTTGAAAAAAGACTTTTTTACTTTAAAGAACATCTGTTACTTTAAGTTTGGGAAGTGCTTTGTAGTCACTAAATTTAATTCTTTATAATGTCAGTAGGAATGAAGGCAAGTGATAGGTATCATTTCTTCTTCTAAGATGAGAAATTGAGCCATAAAAAAGTGAATTACCATATTTATATAATAAGTTGTTGAAAAGATGGAATTGTAACTTAAAGTTCTTGACTCAAAGTTTTTGTGCTGTGATTCTACAAAGAGACTCAGAAAAGTTGTTACTGTTCAGTCTTTTGAACAACAAAACAACTCTTGTTGTTCATCGTTAACTTGTGTCCGACTCATTGAGACCATATGGATGATAGCATGCAGGGTTCCCTGTCCTTCACTGCTTCCTGGAGGAGTTTGTTCAAATTCATGTCCATTGAGATGCTGATGCTATCCAACCATCTCATCCTTTGCAGCACTCTTCTCCTTTTTCTTTTAATCTTTCTCAGCACTAGGATCTTCTCCAATGAGTTGGCTCTTTGCATCTGATGGCTGCAGTGTTGGAGCTTCAGTATTAGTCCCTCCAGTGAGTATTCAGGGATGTATTTCTTTAGGGTTGATTGGTTTGATCTCTGCTGTCCAAGGGACTTTCAAGAGTCTTCTCCATACCACAATTCAAAATCATCAACTGATGAATTCAAAAAGTATGTGTGGCATATTACCATCATGAGATCATTACTTAAAAAGTATCAGACTTGGTTTTTATTTCAAAGTATCATATGATGTCTTTGAACCATGCTGCTGGAGAAGACTTGGTTTTTATTCAAAGTATCATGATGCCTTTTGAAGTATCAGTTTGATGCCTTTGAACTGTGGTGCTGGAGAAGACTCTTGAGATTCCTCTGGACAGCAAGGAGACTGAAACAGTCAATCCTATAGGAAATCAACCTGGACATTCACCAGAAGGACTGATACTGAATCTGAAGCTCCAATACTTTGGCCACCTGATGCGAAGAACTGACTCGTTGGAAAAGACCTTGATGCTGGGAAAGATTGAAGGCAGGAGGAGAAGGGGATGACAGAGGATGAGATGGTTGGATGGCAACACCAACTCAATGGACATGAGTTTGACCAAGCTCTGGGAGATGGTGAAGGACAGGGAAGGCTGGCATGCTAAAGTCCACGGGGTTGCAAAGAGTCAGACACAACTGACCAAGTGAACAACAATATCATATGAGAAGATGTTCAAATTCCTTACTCAAAGGAATTCACTTTCATCACCAAGGGACAGGACTGAAATGAATCATCCTTCTTAGTGTTCCGATTCTAGGTTCCTAAGAGTTCTTTGCCATTTGGACATAATATAAAAGACAGTGAATTGGACTTATTCACTTCAAATGTGTCAGCAGCAAAATTATTTTAGCTATTTCTGAACAAAATCACAACAAGCACATATCCAAATCTTTTCAGAGTTATAGGTGAAAAGCCAGCAAGTAAAGTACTTCCTACCGTTAACCAAAATTCCCATTGTGTGATAACAATCCTTACACAGGGCCTTAGAGTTCTAGATAAGAAACAAGTGGAAAAGACCAGAGGCCAACAAGAAATACTGTGGAAATGTCCTATGTCATAGTCTTTGCAGGAGAGGAAGTCCACACTCAAATTCATGAAATTTGAGGTTGTCGCTGTTGTTCAGCCACTCAGTCATGTTCGACTGTTTGTGAGCGGATGGGCTGCAGCGGTCCACGCTTCCCTGTCCTTGGCCATTTCCTGGAGCTTGCTCAAACTCATGTCCGTTGAGTCAGTGATGCCAGCTGACCGTCTCATCCTCCATCATCCCCCTCTCCTTGTGCCTTCAATTTTTCCCAGCATCAGGGTCTTATCTAATGGGTCGGCTCTTCGCGTTAGGTGGTCAAAGTATTGGAACTTCAGCTTCAGCATCAGTGCTTCTAATTAAAAGTCAGGACTGATTTTTTAGGAATTTGAAAATGCTGAAAAGCTGCCATGCTTTCTCTTTGTGTTTCTTTAGTTATAAAATGGTGGCATCTGCGTACAGATTTTCTAACCTTATTAGAAAAGAAGGTCATTCAATACTGATCAGGGAAGGTTGTGACTTTTATAAGAAGACATGCCAAACTTGTAGCAAATTGTTAGAAAAATAATCTGGGGAATTGCTAATCCTCTCCTTTCAAAGCCATTCTAATTTCATTCTTTTTTGATTTTAGTTTTTAACATTGATAAGCTTTTCCTCTTTGTTACTTCACCAAGCTTGGACATGATGTCATATTCTTGTTTTTTTTCCCCATTTCTCCTCACATGGCTTACCGAGCCAATCTACATAGCAAAATGCATATTAGTACAGCACTCTCATCCTTTATCAAGTTCTGCTTTTGAAGAGTTTGCCAAGAACATGATCCTTTATACACTGACATTAACTCATTTCTCTATTAAGTGCCACATTTTACAGAACATGTTAAAATATGTTAAAAGCCAGAATAGCTAGCATGTAAATAACACCATTTTCACATGAACATTTTACATTCCAGCAAGTGATACGGATAGCCTTCAAACTTCTGAATTTGAGTTATTTATGAATTCCCATTGTTTTGCTAAAATGCTTGTTGTAAGGCAAAAGTATTTGGGAGGAAGACCTTTAGCAGCTAACATATAAAAAAAAGTTTAAATACTATCATTTTCTATCAGTGACATCATTTTCCCTAAGATATGCCTCTAATTTCTTTGTTTTCAGTTTATATGAGCAGATTTAGATTTAAGTCACAAAAAGACTGAAATCATATGCTTAATCTTTATGTCCTCTCTGCCTATAGTATCATCTCACAGTGTTTGAAGACTTCCTTTACATATTATTTCATGAAATGTTTATAAAAACACTATTATTTTCATTATGAATATGAAGAAAATGGAATAGAGAGATACAAAATAACTTCATCGCATTATAAATTTTATAAGCAGTGGAACAAAGAATAAATACAGGGAGTCTGACATGAGAGAGCAGAACTACTTTCTCTGAACTACTATGCAACAGTGAAGTAGCTCTATGCACATGTACCTTCCATAGAGTAAAAGTATATATATATATATATAAATGGGCTTCCCTGGTGGCTCAGATGGTAAAGAATCTGCCTACAATGCAAGAAACCTGGTTTCGATCCCTGGATCGGGGAGATCCCCTGGAGAAGGAAATGTTTACCCATTCCAGTGTTCTTTCCTGGAGAATGTCAAAGACAGAGGAGTCTGGGGGGCTACAGCCCATGGGGTCACAAAGAGCTAGACATGACTGAGTGACTAACATGATCACATACACATATATACACAGAAAGGCACGCATTCATGCAGATAGATTTGAAACTGGCAAACACATAGGTCAACTTGCTACCTAGTGAAAGATATGTTTACTTTATAGAGAGTCCTAAAAACAGTCCCACCTCAATAACCCAGTGAGGGCTAAGATAAATATTTTAGCCCTCTTGAGATTGTGATTACACAGAACTACCTGTGGTTATATATGCAAAATAGAGTGAAATTCATTTCCCAATAATTTTTAAACAAGGAAAGATCTCTGGTTAGAACTGCCACAGTGTTCTGGGGAATAACAGAAAATATATAACATCTTGTTTTGGTGTAAAATCAATTAACAATGAGCAGCAAGAATTTTCCTAACTTATGAACTATAATCCATAATTTTCTCTTAAGCTTCACTTTGCAAAAGTTTGTCAGTGTTTTTATAAGAACAATATTACCAGAGATGAAAAAATATATATATTGGTGGGACTCATTCCAGCCTTCTTCAAGGAGAATCTCTCAGACTGCAATCATGCAACATGAAAAATTGTCAAGTATCTAGACTGACCTGGATTCATATCAAATTTGAAAATCATCTCCCTAAGATACAAATGAAGAGGGTTGACAAACAAGGGAGATAAAGCAAAGGAATCATTTTGTTCAGTCCTCCTACAAGTCAATAACAATGTTTAAACTCGTCCTGTCTATGTTCTACTACATTTTTCCTCATCAGATTATTATATTACATCACCACAGAATTATGGTGAGTTAGATTAATAAGATGCATTTGAATATAGCATAATAAAATGGATTGAAATATTATTTATAGGGATAAAGAGTTAAGAAGAAAAAAATTATGATACTTAGGCAATGCCAAATTTAGAAATGAGCAGGCTGCAAGAGGATTAAAATCCAAAGAGAAACATAATGAATGGCTATAAAGTTACAAAAATAAGGCACTGAGGAAAAAGTAAAAGGTGAGGCAGCTTGTTGAATGTTAATTCAAACTTTGAGATGTAAAGACATATATATCACTTAACAGTTCATTTTTCACACGTTAAAAATTCAGTACATACTTTCTAAAGTAGAAGGAGCTTGTTCAAATATTATTTAGTTGATGATGAAACAGAGGCTAGTATCCTCAATTATTAAAAAATCAGAATTTTCTCGACAACACATATATTGTGTCTGTGACAGAAGAAAAAAGAGAAAACAACTGTAAATTAACAAATAATTTTTTTCAAGTTTGGTCAAAATTATGATACCAAAATTAGAAGACTTGTGTGTGTGGTATTTTCATTTGTAAATATTACACTTCCTAAAATAGTGTAATCATGTTTAAGTGAATGATGGTTTTGAATAACACGATAGTATTCATTTTATAAATATGTTTTATATCTACTTTATGTCAAGAAATATACTAGGACAAATATACAGGGTATAGAAAAATAACCATTCATAGATCACAGCCTTGTCATGGCGAAGAGGCTTGTGTAACTCAGTGAAGCTGTGGAGCCATGTCATGCAGGGCCACTCTAGGCAGACATGTCATAGAAAAGAGTTGTGACAAAATGCGGTCCACTGGAGAAGGAAGTGGGAACTGACTCCAGCATTCTTTCTTGGAGAAACCCAAGCACAGTATGAAAAGGAAAAAAAAAAGATATGACACTGGAATATGAGCTCCCAAAATCAGAAGGTGTACAATATTCTCCTGGGGAAGAGTAGAAGGCAATTACTAATTGCTCCAAAAAGAATTAAGTGACTAGATCAAAGCAAAAATGAAGCTCAGTTGTGGATGTGTCTGATGGTGAAAATAAAGTCTGATGCTATAAAGAAAAATATTGCATATGAACTTGGAATGTTAGGTCCACGAATCAGGGTAAATTGGATGCTGTCAAACAGGAACTAGCAAGAGTGAACATCAACATCTCAGGAATCAGTGAACAAAATGGATGAGAACAGGCAAATTTAATCCAAATGACCATTATATCTACTACTGTGGGCAAGAATCCCTTAGAAGAAATGAAGCAGACATCACAGTCAATGAATGAGCCTGAAATTCTGTACTTGGATGTAATCTCAAAAATGACAGAATGATCTCAGTTTGTTTCTAAGGCAAATCATTTAACAACACAATAATCCAAGTTTATGCCTCAACAACTGATGTCAAAGAAGCTGAAGTTGACTGGTTCTATGAAGACTTACAAGACATTATATAACTAACACCAAAAAATTTGTCCTTTTCATCATTAGGGACTGGAATGCCCAACTAGGAAGTCCAGAGATACTCAGAATAACAGGCAAGTTTGGCCTTGGAGTACAAAATGAAGCAGAGCAAAGATAAGAATTTTTTCAAGAGAACATGTTGGTCATAACAAGCTCCCTTTCCCAACAATCCAAGAGATGACTCTACACATGTACATCACCAGATGGTAAATACTGAAATCAGATTGATTATGTTCTTTGCGGCCAAAGATCGAGAAGCTCTTTAGAGTCAGCAAAAACAAGACTAGGAGTTGACTGTGGCTCAGATTATCAGCTCCTTATTGCACAACTCAGGCTTAAATTGAAGAACACAGGGAAAACTACTAGGCCATTCAGGTGTGACCTAAGTCAAATCCCTTATCATTACACAGTAGAGGTGACAGACAGACTCTAGGGATGGGATCTGGTGGACACAGTGCCTGAAGAACTATAGATGAAGGTTTGCAACATTGTACAGGATGCAGCGATCAAAACTATCCCAAGGAAAAAGAATTGCAAGAAGGCAAAGTGGTTGCTTGAGTAGGCTTTACAAATAGTTGAGGAGAAAAGAGAAGCCAAAGGCAAGGGAGAAAGGGGAAGATACACCCAGCTGAATGCAGAGTTCCAGAGAACAGCAAGTAAAGATAAGAAATCTTTCTTAAATGAACAATACAAAGAAGCAGAGGAAAACAACAAAAGGAGAAAGACTAGAGATCTCTTCAAGAAAAATAGAGATTGCAAGGGAACATTTCATGCAAGGATGAACAAAACAAAAGACAGAAATGGTAAGGAGCTAACAGAAGCAGAAGAGATTTGAAGAGGTGACAAGAATACATAGAAGAACTATACAAAAAAGGTCTTAATGACCTTGATAATCACAACGGTGTGGTCACTCACCTACACCTATACATTCTGGAGTGTGAAGTCAAGTGGGTCTTAAGAAGTATTAACAGCAAACAAAGCTAGTGGACATGATGGAATTCCAACTTGAGCTATTGCAAATCCTAAAAGTGATGCTGTTAAAGTGTTACATTCAATATGCCAGCAAATTGGGGAAATGCAGCAGTGGCCACAGGACTGGAAATGGTCAGTTTTCATTCCAACTCCAAAGAATGCAATGCCAAAGAATGTTTCAACTACGATACAACTGTGCTCATTTTACATGCTAGAAAATACTCAAAATCTTTCAAGCTAGGTTTCAGCAGTATGTGAACTAAGAACTTCCACATGTATAACCTGGGTTTTGAAGAGTCAGAGGAAGCAGAGATCAAATTGCTAACATCTGTTGGATCACAGAGAGAGCAAGGGAATTCAGAAAAACATCTACTTCTGCCTCATTGACTAGGCTAAAATCTTTGACTGTGTGGATCACAAGTTGTGGAAAGTTCTTAAGATGATGGGAATACCAGACCACCTTACCTGCCTCCTGAGAAATCTACAGATGAGTCAAGAAGCAACAGTTAGAACAGCCTGACTGTTCTAACAACTGTGGAACAACTGACTGGTTCAAAATTTGGAAAGGAATATGAAAAGGCTAATTACTGTCACCCTGGTTATTTAACTTCTATGCAGAATACATTGGCAAAATCCTGGGCTGGATGAATGCAAAGCTGGAATTAATATTGCCAGGAGAAATATCAACAACCTCAACTATGCAGATAATACCACTTTAATGGCACAAAGAGAAGAGAAACAAAAGAAACTCTTTGATGAATGGGAGAGAGGAGAGCCAAAAGCTGTAATTCAAAATTCAAAAAATTAAGATCATGGTATCTGGCCCCATCACTTCATGGCAAATAGAAGGGAAAAATGTGGGAGTAATAACAGATTTTATTTTCTTGGGCTCCAAAATCACTACAGATGCTGACTGCAGCTATGAAATTAAAAGACACTTGCTTCTTGAGAGCTATGACAAACCTAGACAGCATATTTAAAAGCAGAGACATTACTTTACTGACAAAAGTGTGTATGGTCAATGCTGTTTTCTCCAGTAGTCACGTGTGAATGTGAGGTTTGCATCATAAAGAAGGCTGAGTGCTGAAGAACTGATGCTTTTGAATTGTGGTTCTGGAGAGGACTCTTGAGATTTGCTTGGACAGCAAGGAGATACTAAAGGAAATAAATGCAAAATATTCATTGGAATATTCTCCAGTGCGGGAGACCCGGGTTCGATCCCTGGGTCAGGAAGATCCCCTGGAGAAGGAAATGGCAATCCACTCCAGTATGCTTGCCTGGAGAATCCCATGGACGGAGAAGCCTAGTAGGTTACAGTCCACGGGGTCGCAAAGAGTCGGACACAACTGAGCCACTTCACCACCTTATTCATTGGAAGGACTGTTACTGAAGCTGACACTCCAATCCTTTGGTCACCTGATGGGAAGAGCTGACTTATTAGAGTCTCTAATGCTGGGAAAGACTGAAAGCAAAAGGAGAAAGGGACAGTAAAGGATGAGATGGTTTTACAGCGTCACCAAATCAATGGACACGGATAGGAGTGAACTCCAAGAGACAGTAGATGACAGAGGAGTCTGGCATGGGGTTGAAAAGAGTCAGACATGACTTAGTAAACAACAACACGAGAGAAACAACTGGGATGTAATAATCTTTTCTCCTGCTGCTGCTGCTGCTGCTAAGTCGTTCAGTTGTGTCCGACTCTGTGCGAGCCCATAGACGGCAGCCTACCAGGCTCCCCTGTCCCTGGGATTCTCCCGGCAAGAACACTGGAGTAGGTTGCCATTTCCTTCTCCAGTGGGTGAAAGTGAAAAGTGAAAGTGAAGTTGCTCAGTCGGCTCTGACCCTCAGTGACACCATGGACTGCAGCCTTCCAGGCTCCTCCATCCATGGGATTTTCCAGGCAAGAGTACTGGAGTGAGGTGCCATTGCCTTCCCCTCTCTTCTCCTTAGTACACAGTTAAAAAATAGAAGACAAGTGAAAGATAAATCATTAAACAGAAGTGCAGAAGAAATTAAAAATATTTGATAAGTAGCTTAGTATTTGAGACTTTAACAAAAGAACAGGAGTTTCATCAACCCACAAATGAGAAAAGCTACTGATATTAAGGAAATAACTGGGAGACTTTAGGGAGATGTGAAATATACTTCATTTTCAGAAAGAAAAGATTAAGTTGCATGTTTTGTTCAATTTAAATTTTATCATGAGAAAACTTAAGATCAGTGACCACATGAGGCTTGTACACAACTTTAGTCGAAAAACCAGTGCAGAATTACTTAAAGACAGATTTTTTTTCCATGTTAACTTCTCAAGTGTCTAAGAAACTCTAGATTGCCCAAATTACTAGTCAATGGATACCAATATCACAAGTATTGAGCATAGTTAATTGACTGAAAAAGCTAAACTGATGCCAGTATTGTATTTAAATGCAATAGATATAGACAAAGAGACATATACATACATATATACATTTGTAGACAATATCTTAATACTTGTAGAGTAAATGTTTAGAGCAATAAACATGTTGATCTTCTTTTCTCTAACGTGCTACCACACTGTATTTGAGCTGTATTTGAGAGGATTACCTAACTTCTTTTGGACCTCCAATCCCTCTTCCACCCTTAGAAATAATAATATCTGACTTGTTACATACCTAGAAGATGAAATGAGGCCTCCTATGTAAACTTCTCAGCATATTATCAAACACGCTGCATGTCTGATATGTGAAGGTAAGTACAATGTTTAGAGGGAGATCCTCTATTCTCTAGGTTTCCTTGTGAAGGGAATTCAGTCAGAAAATCTGAATTTTCTTCTTATCCCTCACCCTACTTGGTAAGAGTGAGTGAAGAAACTCAACTTTGCCTCTGCCTTTTCTAGGCATTCTTTCTTTTGAACTGATCTGCTTATACTCCCCTGCAACCCCCAGATCATTCTGTCCTACATTCCTATGTGGGAAGAGCAATGGTGACCCCTATGTCTCATTTCTCAGCTGATTCTTCATCTTCAATGAAGAAAACAGGGGCATTATGTCTCCTTAAATATAACATGTGATTGCTATTATTTTGTTAAAACAAGCGACCATTATGAATTACCTCTTACAAGTTAAAATTCAGAAATACTCTCTATAATGCCTTTTTAAGCAGCCTTTTTATAAATTTTCATTTATAATTATACTTAATAATAATGATATCTTTAAAAAGTTTAACATGATTTCAGGACAATACAAAGTACACTGTAATACATGAGAAAAAAAAGGTAACATCAGAAATGTCATCCTAGAAACAGTATTATTTGAATAGTAAAACTTAGAGATTTATAACATTAGCAGGTATCATGGGGTGATAATGACAAGAGTATTGCTTATTTATATGACATTGTGTGACAGAGATGGTTAACTCAATTAGATCCTGGTGGTATTAAAGTCAAGGTCACATATTTAATTTCCATATGGGCCAGTTTTCTAATTGGGAAACTCTGTTCTCTACTCACAGACTGCACCCCTAACCCCAATCTGTTATTTCTCAATTATGTGCCATTAATTGATGCAATATCCTACTGGTAGTGGGTCATCTGTACCGTCTGCTTAAATGAAGGACAGCATGTCTATGAAGCGGCCGACAGAAAACAACTTGAGGCCAATAGTACCAGAAAATTCACTAATACCCTGTAGTTTTTCTTCAGGGGAAAAAAAATAGCTTCAAATATTCCAAGGGAGAATTAACTGCAAACATTATTCAAAAGAGGGTTGGAACCAACTCACAGTCAATTTCTGTAAAAATGAGTCAAATAGCAGCTCAATAACCCTAGTATGCTTTTTAAAATTTTTCTGTACTTATATCAGCACATATTTATCTGAAAGGAGATGTTGTCTCATGTAGCACATTTCCTAACAAAGGAGACTTTCCTTTTAGTTTGCTATGACTGTTTATTTACTAACTCTGTGCTCCCTTCTATTATTCTAAATCCTAATGGGAAATTTTAATATTTTCCAGTGCCAGCCATTAATAAATGTAATGTAGCACCACATATGTGATTAAGAGGCACGCTGTACATACACAGGGAACAGTTAGATATTTCTTCTTCCTTACTCACTAATGAGAGATCTGAATTCTATACTCTGGCAGAGAACTGAGTCAATGTAATATCATAACACAAAGTCTATAAATAAAAACTTATAGTTTGAATAGAAGTATGGAGACTTCTAAACTCTAATTTCCATGTTTTCCTCCTCATTCAATAATTCTCCAAATAAGCTTCTTATCAAAACTTTCTTTAAGGAAGAGACTGATTTAAGCTATTCTTAATTTATGTTAGAAATGTTTTATCTATGAGAATAGGATTTGAGGTACCATCTAAGAGATAAAAACATCTGTCTTCTATTAATAATTTCAAGTAGCAGTCACCAGATGGAACATCATTTTCTGTGTATGTGTTGGGAGACAGCAGAACACTGTAGACAAGTATTTCTTGAAAACATCTATGCTAGCAGCAGATTTAACAGAATGTAAAAACATGAAAGTCCCTGTGCTCCAGGATTTGGCTTTCTAATGGAACAGAAAAGTATTAGTAACAATTTAAAAAACTAACAGAGAGGCTGTTACTGAGATGAGAATCAGTATCTGTAAGAATCACATTTTTAATTTTCAAATTTAGTTTAAAACATTATGAAATTGCCCTGAGCAAGTCCCGTATGGGAAACAATATGATTTTGATTCCACCATAATTAACACATTTCAAAATTTTTAAGTTCAGATTCCCTACCTTATATCTTTCTTTCTGTGAGTACTGTTCCCTTTCTGTTTTCTTTTTTTTTTCCCCTTCTGTTTTTAATCAAGCAAAATTCTGCCTCATTATCAGGCTTAGTTTCTGCATCATCTATGGACCATTTTCCAACTACAAAATGGAGAAATCTCTCACTGTTTTGGTTTCACAAGACATCCAGACTCTATCTCTATTACTAGATTCATAAGGATCTATGCTTGCACTTTTTTGCTTTATCTTTCTGGCTACCTAAGATAGCAATGCCCGAGTTGCCTGTGGACCCTACACATACTGCAACATGGCAGCCTCTGTCAACCGAGTCATTAAATGAATGTATGGAACAGAACCCAATCCCCATCTTGTAATCAACTTGAACTTTTAGAACAGTTATGGATAAACTGTTATGTTGAAAGAGTTACATAGTTTTGTATATACCAATATTATAAGGAATTGGCTCATGTTGTTCTGAGAAGTCCCAAAATTTAGAGTCAGCAAGCTGACTAGAAACCCAGGAGAGCTGATGATATAGTTTCAGTTCAAGTCTGAGGGCAGAAGACCAATTTTTTCAGTTCAACCACAGCCAGGGAGAGAGGGTAGATTCTCCCCTACTCTGCCTTTTTATTCTATTCAGGCCTTCAGTGGTGGAAATGAAAACCATTATAGATGAAAACCACCCACATTGGGAAGGGCAATCTTCTTTGCTCAGTCTACAGGCTCAAATGTTAATCTCATTCAGAAACACTCAAAGACACTCTCAAAATACTACCTTATCAAATATTGGGCATTCTATGGCCCAGTCAAGGTGACATAAAATTCAGCATCACAGAATGTATTCTCTGAAACAAAGCACATTACTATGATGGCAACCTGAGCAGTGAACAGTACAGCAGACTTACTATCTCCTTTATTTTAAAGATTATATTTCTACTAATACAACCTAGGTCCAAATTATACTTTTTGAAACCTACAGTGCAACTACATTGTGCTTTCTCAGGGCCACACATTTCAGATAATTGATCAGCAAATGACTTTATTCACAATCTTATTCTCATAGCTTTGAAAGTGAAAGTGAGGTCACTCAGTCGTGTCCAACTCTTTGCGACCCCATGGACTGTAGCCTATCAGGCTCCTCAGTTCATGGAATTTTCCAGGCAAGAATACTGGAGTGGGTTGCCATTTCCTTCTCCATAGGATCTTCCCGACCCAGGGATTGAACCCATGTCTCCCTCGTTGCAGGCAGACACTATCGTCTGAAACACCAGAGTTAAGTTAGACCATTATTAGAAGGTAAGAAGATACTTTACATTAAGTTTAATCAAGATAAAACTGTAATCAAAAATTGATTTTAATACCATTTTGTACAAGAATATAGGAAAACATGCCTTTTTTCTGCTATAAAATAATCATTAATTTTTAGCTAAAATAGAACATATAAGAGGCTACAATAAAGAAATAACATCAAAACCAAACACTGCCTATGTTTACATTGTGCAGGCTAAAAAAAAATAAAATGTGGTACCCATCAGGCTATAACCTCTGCTATAAAGTGTTTCAGTCCTTGTAACTGAATTTCCACCCCTCCAGCAAACAGATAAACAAAACAGGTCTTATTTGTCTCATAGAACAAGTGGGCTATTTAACTATACAAGTGTCTTTGGGTCAAGCAACAAGGCATGAGTGAAAGGATTAATAGTATCATAAAGAGAACAGAGCTAAGGTAATTTCTCTTAACTGCTCTCTGCATATTTCTTCTGCAGGCCTCTTCACTATGATATCTGATCTTTGGATAACACCACTATTTTTCTACTCCTGTGCCAAAGGATTAACTTAGAATTGTCTCTGGTTTTGATAACCCTGTATGCGAGACAGCAAAAGATACACAGATGTATAGAACAGTCTTTTGGACTCTATGGGAGAGGGAGAGGGTGGAATGATTTGGGAGAATGACATTGAAAAATGTATAATATCATATATGAAACAAGTCGCTAGCCCAGGTTCAATGCATGATACTGGATGCTTGGGGCTGGTGCACTGGGACGACCCAGAGGGATGGTATGGGGAGGGAGGAGGGAGGGGGGTTCAGGATGGGGAACACGTGTATACCTGTGGCAGATTCATGTTGATGTATGGCAAAACCAATACAATATTGTAATTAACCTCCAATTAAAATAAATTTATATATAAAAAAAAAAATCAAAGAGAAAGCAGCATGGTAGATTATGTTCAAGTTCGTTTAATGACAAGAAGGCTAGACTGGTGAAAAGAAGCTACTTCAGCATACCAGTGAACATAAAATCAGATTTGACAACTCAGGAAATATTTATAACACTGCAATAAGAAACTTCTCATTCCTTTAGAATGAGGTAATAATCTAATAAACCATGGCAATCCATGTTCTAGGCCTATACTCTTTACCATTCATCAGGTGACATGTGAACACTGTTTAGTGTGTCTTTATAGTTAAAAACTTAAGCCACTTAGGAGTATCACGCTGGAAATTATTTATTCTTAAGTACCTGGTTATTTTTTATTATATGTCATAATTTACTCTTCTTTCTTTAAAACTGTAAAACTCATGGGGTGAGAGATTTTCTCTGATTGTATTCACTGCTGCTGCTACTGCTGCTAAGTCGCTTCAGTCGTGTCCGACTCTGTGCAACCTCATAGACAGCAGCCTACCAGGCTTCCCCGTCCCTGGGATTCTCCAGGCAAGAACACTGGAGTGGGTTGCCATTTCCTTCTCCAATGGGTGAAAGTGAAAAGTGAAAGTGAAGTCGCTCAGTCGTGTCCAACTCTTCGCGACCCCATGAACTGCTGCCTACCAGGCTCCTCCGTCCATGGGATTTTCCAGGCAAGAGTACTGGAGTGGGGTGCCATTGCTTTCTCCATTGTATTCCTAATGTAGTCCAAATGGTTAGAGCAATCAGTGGCATATAAGAGATGTTTTGGGAAGATCCCCTGGAGAAGGAAATGGCAATCCACTCCAGGACTATTGCCTGGAAAAACCCATGGACAGAAGAGCCTAGTAGGCTACAGTCCATGGGGTTGCAAAGAGTCGGACACGACTGAGCGGCTTCACTTCACTTCACTGCAGTGAATTATATGAAAGATTGAATGAATTATTTGCTGGTCATCATACTGCAGTATTACTCACCTTCTTTCTGTTATTAATATGCCAGTTACTTCTGGTTTTAGGGACTTTGCCTAAGTTTGTCATTTTCCTTGGAGTTCTTTGCATTTAGCTACCCCTTACTCATAGGTAGGTCTGTCTCACATCTAATAGCACTTTCTCCATGGAGGCCTTTCCTGAGCAGAGCCATTTGTTTCTGGACTATCTCTAAGACTATTTTCTACTTTATGCTCCTCATAGCATGTCAGTTTTTGTACAATGGTAAATATGTATTTAGAGTAAAGACTGATACTATATTTCTCACCATACTCCACTGCTCACAAGAGTGTTTAAGGAAAATTAGGTGTTTGACATATACTTGCTGGTGGATTTAAAGACCTCTGTGTGCCTGACCCTACGTTTATACTGAATGTACACTAGTGAACAAATTACTTTCATGGAACTAATGGGAAGAAAATGAGCAAAAAGCCGTTTTACCCCAAAATTACTATAAGAATTATGAAAGAAATGAATATGATAATATGACAGATGATAAAAAAGGAATCTATTTAGATTGTTTGATCAGCAAAGACCTCTCAGGTGGTGACACAAACAAAAACCTTGAGGATGAAGCAGTAGCCATATGGAAACCTGGGGAAAGATCTCTATAGGAGGAGCAAACCATATGTCTCGAGGCCCAACACAGAAAGAGCAAGGTGTGGTTGAGAAGCAGTAAACAGATAGGTGCCTAGGGTGAGGCCAGAGATGTATGCACAGGCCAGGTCACATAAAGAACTAGAGCAAGGAGTTTAGATTTTACTCTAAGAGCAAAGGCCAGATCAGATACAGAACTAAAGAGTTTAGGTTTGATTGTAAGACAGTGAAAACAACAAATATAGGCATCTGCTTTGCTTTAAGAAGAATGCTCCGTCCAAGGTGTAGACAAAAGATTTGAAGAGGAAAAGGGTAATAGTGAAGCCAGAAACTGCACCAGGGGTCTGTTAGCTGATCCAGAACAATGGAGTGGAGATAGTGAGGCTGGATTCCACATATGTTTTAGAGGGAAAATTAACAAGACATAATAATTAGCCCTAGGAAATCATAGATGATTATGGTGCTATATAATTGTCATCCGTATGGGACAATTTTGACTGGAAGATGAAAAAGTAATAATATTTATGCCTGGATAATAGGAGATATGGTCACCCTCATATTTTTCAAGTTAATTATGACTAATATTATTTTTCATTAAAAAGGCAGCATTTGAGGAAGGAGAACGTTTATGAGGACTTGAGCTAAAAATTATTGTCTGGGTAAACAAAATAGAAAGATCTAAAGTGCAAAAACACCAAGATGGGGACAACATGACAGGCTTTGGACTTCTCAAATACTTTGGATAAAACCAAAATTTGACCAGGAGTTAAAAGAGAGGATCTAATATTCATCATCTGCTATCATTAATTACTAATTTTGGGAGATATGGGTTTATTATATTTGCCTTACATAGTCTATATCTGAAAATAACATATTAAAAAGCTAATATAGTTTTCTAATTGCTGAAATTAACATTTTAAGTTCCAGTAGCTTAATCCCCCAATAGTTTTAAAATGAATCATGATTCCTTAATTATAAATACTTAGAGATACATAAAAGAAAATTGGATATACAAAGAATATATTGCTGTAGAAAGAATTTATTTTGCTGTATTTATCTTGGAAAAAAACAAAGGAACTAATGCCAAACCTTATTCACACACTAAAAACTTTTAGAATAGAAAATATTGATGAGTATTTGATGTAACTCAAATTTAAATGCCCACAGAGACTCAGAAAATCCCTACATCTATTTACTCAGATTGGACCTGAAAGTCTATTTTCATTCAATTTCTTAGTATTATTAATAGCAAAATATAGAGCCACGATGACTGACCTAAGTGAGCCAACAGACTTAGAGGAACTCATACATCACGTAACTTTGAATACAGATTACCAGGCAAGTGACTGTTATTTCGAGTTCAGTCAAGTTTGATAGGGTTTTTATGAATGGCTCAAGAAATGAATTACTGAGGTTCATCTTTACAGATAATTTGTTCCCTGCAGCCTTAATATGAAAGTCAGATTGAAAATCCATATCCATAGCAGGTACAGTAAATGGAGTTTTTTCCATAGATTAGAAAATGGAATTATTATTACTAACTGTTTCCATTAAAAAAATTGCTTTGATGTCAGAGCCCTGATAAGACAAAACTTATTTATTTACTTAAGCTTTACCTTCCTAATTCTTGATCATTGTTTAAATGCTTAACAGTGTACACATGTGCTGTTCTGATGGATCAGCGTGGTGAAGATACGGTATAGCTAATGAAAAGATGGTACAAACACTTAAAAGATACATAAAGATTTATGAACCGATAAGAAAACCTGTACCAAAAAAAAAAAGTTGTATTATTCTGATTATGCTTAGAGGATTGTGGTTCCAAATGTTTCCTTTTTTCCTTTTCTGTTTGGAATCTTCTAGTATCTCTACATGACTAAAGAGATAACTGCATAAAATAATTTTCAGAATTACTTTGGTACAGACTTCTTAATAATTTTTGCATTCTTCATTGATGAATAATGTGTCTTAGTCTATTCAGGATACTATAACAAAGTACCACATATTGAGTAACTTACAGAAAACAGAAATTTGTCACGGTTCTGGAGGCTGGAATTCTAAGATCAGGGTGCCAGTATGGTCAGCTTCTGATGAAGGCCCTCTTCCTGGTTTTAGACTGTTACTTCTCACTAAGTCCTAACCTGGTGGAAGGGAAGAGGGGTGATTTCAGGCCTCTTTTATAAGGGCACTATTCCCATACATGAGGGATCTGCCTTCATAGTCTAATCACCTTCCAAATGCCCTACCTCCTACTTCTATCACTTTGTGGGTTAGGATTTCAACATGGATAAATTTTAGGGAGACAAAAGCATTAGTAATGTATCACTAAAGAAGTTTTTGAAGTTGTGTCCTTAACCCTATTTTTTCCATATGGTATATAGTCTTTATTGTACTATTTTGTATAGCACAGTAATTTTTAGAATGCATATGTCATATTGTAAGATAGCAATGGCCCATAGCTATTATATATACTATCAATATTCAGTGCTTTTCCAATTTCTCCTATCTCTACAATGATTTTTTTTTTCACTTAGCAAATATATCATGGAGACATGAACACCTTAAGTTTAGAGTTAAAAAGATTGCTTTATCTATGCATTTCTTGAATAATCTACAATAGACACTTCTTAATTCTCATGGAATATGATACTCCATGATTTTGAATGTTGAACACAAAGAAACAGCTTTAATAGACACATGTCCATGCTAGTTAAGGTTTCTGATTCCAAAACTTGTAGCAGATAACTCTTCATTTGAGATCATTTTCTTTAGTAGAACTTGATCATAAGTATCTCAGTAAATAAATGCATGTTGTAGTCATCTCAAAATAAGGTAGATTAACAACACTAAGGAGAACTTTTTGTTTCTAACGGAGTTCACTTTCCATGTATTCAGTATGATTTGTAATAACTTGCCTATAATGTTGAAGACTTTTCATCATTGATTTTTCCATTTTCTTATTTGTTGTTGTCAGTAGTATTAAAACTCAAAGTTTGATGTGGATCATAAAACTTTCCAAGAAAACCAGGCTGGTATATCTATCCCTACAACATAAATACAAGATCAAATGATGAATGCTTGTTGATTTGAACATTTTGAACAGGGAGTAGAACAATTGCTAGAGGAATGCTTNTATAAATACTTAGAGATACATAAAAGAAAATTGGATATACAAAGAATATATTGCTGTAGAAAGAATTTATTTTGCTGTATTTATCTTGGAAAAAAACAAAGGAACTAATGCCAAACCTTATTCACACACTAAAAACTTTTAGAATAGAAAATATTGATGAGTATTTGATGTAACTCAAATTTAAATGCCCACAGAGACTCAGAAAATCCCTACATCTATTTACTCAGATTGGACCTGAAAGTCTATTTTCATTCAATTTCTTAGTATTATTAATAGCAAAATATAGAGCCACGATGACTGACCTAAGTGAGCCAACAGACTTAGAGGAACTCATACATCACGTAACTTTGAATACAGATTACCAGGCAAGTGACTGTTATTTCGAGTTCAGTCAAGTTTGATAGGGTTTTTATGAATGACTCAAGAAATGAATTACTGAGGTTCATCTTTACAGATAATTTGTTCCCTGCAGCCTTAATATGAAAGTCAGATTGAAAATCCATATCCATAGCAGGTACAGTAAATGGAGTTTTTTCCATAGATTAGAAAATGGAATTATTATTACTAACTGTTTCCATTAAAAAAATTGCTTTGATGTCAGAGCCCTGATAAGACAAAACTTATTTATTTACTTAAGCTTTACCTTCCTAATTCTTGATCATTGTTTAAATGCTTAACAGTGTACACATGTGCTGTTCTGATGGATCAGCGTGGTGAAGATACGGTATAGCTAATGAAAAGATGGTACAAACACTTAAAAGATACATAAAGATTTATGAACCGATAAGAAAACCTGTACCAAAAAAAAAAAGTTGTATTATTCTGATTATGCTTAGAGGATTGTGGTTCCAAATGTTTCCTTTTTTCCTTTTCTGTTTGGAATCTTCTAGTATCTCTACATGACTAAAGAGATAACTGCATAAAATAATTTTCAGAATTACTTTGGTACAGACTTCTTAATAATTTTTGCATTCTTCATTGATGAATAATGTGTCTTAGTCTATTCAGGATACTATAACAAAGTACCACATATTGAGTAACTTACAGAAAACAGAAATTTGTCACGGTTCTGGAGGCTGGAATTCTAAGATCAGGGTGCCAGTATGGTCAGCTTCTGATGAAGGCCCTCTTCCTGGTTTTAGACTGTTACTTCTCACTAAGTCCTAACCTGGTGGAAGGGAAGAGGGGTGATTTCAGGCCTCTTTTATAAGGGCACTATTCCCATACATGAGGGATCTGCCTTCATAGTCTAATCACCTTCCAAATGCCCTACCTCCTACTTCTATCACTTTGTGGGTTAGGATTTCAACATGGATAAATTTTAGGGAGACAAAAGCATTAGTAATGTATCACTAAAGAAGTTTTTGAAGTTGTGTCCTTAACCCTATTTTTTCCATATGGTATATAGTCTTTATTGTACTATTTTGTATAGCACAGTAATTTTTAGAATGCATATGTCATATTGTAAGATAGCAATGGCCCATAGCTATTATATATACTATCAATATTCAGTGCTTTTCCAATTTCTCCTATCTCTACAATGATTTTTTTTTTCACTTAGCAAATATATCATGGAGACATGAACACCTTAAGTTTAGAGTTAAAAAGATTGCTTTATCTATGCATTTCTTGAATAATCTACAATAGACACTTCTTAATTCTCATGGAATATGATACTCCATGATTTTGAATGTTGAACACAAAGAAACAGCTTTAATAGACACATGTCCATGCTAGTTAAGGTTTCTGATTCCAAAACTTGTAGCAGATAACTCTTCATTTGAGATCATTTTCTTTAGTAGAACTTGATCATAAGTATCTCAGTAAATAAATGCATGTTGTAGTCATCTCAAAATAAGGTAGATTAACAACACTAAGGAGAACTTTTTGTTTCTAACGGAGTTCACTTTCCATGTATTCAGTATGATTTGTAATAACTTGCCTATAATGTTGAAGACTTTTCATCATTGATTTTTCCATTTTCTTATTTGTTGTTGTCAGTAGTATTAAAACTCAAAGTTTGATGTGGATCATAAAACTTTCCAAGAAAACCAGGCTGGTATATCTATCCCTACAACATAAATACAAGATCAAATGATGAATGCTTGTTGATTTGAACATTTTGAACAGGGAGTAGAACAATTGCTAGAGGAATGCTTGAGGCTAAGTCTGTGTATTAGGAAATGTTTACACCACAAAGATATTTTTGCAGTAGTTTCAAAATTCCTTTTTTGTTGCACTCTGACAAATACTAGAAATATTTTCTCTTTTCAGCTGAAAATGTCTGCAGATCAGAGTTTTCTTCCTGTTTTCAAGCAAGTCTGATTCCTGATAGAAAACTTTCTATGAAGCGTGACTATTTTCCTATTACTGGCTTTCTTCACAATGAGTTTTTATCTTATCATTCATCTTCTAAGTGAGGCAGACAAGTAAATCAGTAATAAGTATTATGATAAATTTTTCTGTTGGGTAGTACAGAAAAACAGTGGAGAAGCATGTGACACTGGTGTGTGGAATAACATGAAACATTGATTGTCATCAAATGCAATTTGATTTTCTTTGGCCATCTCATTAAATTTTATTCAGTGGAGGTAATCTTACTCTGCCATTAGATCTCAACTCTGGCAAGCTCATAACTTTTCTGTCCACTCTTAAATAACATACAGTCCTATCATTACATTAAGTAAGAAACAGTCTCAATTTTAAATTAAAAAAAAATTAGAATGCCAAGCCCTATGTAATAATTAAAGCTTAAAACTTGACAAAGCATTATATATTTTCCTTTCTTTGCTTGGGCCTGCTTCAGACTGGAAGCCTGAGGTAAGAAAGATGAATATAAGAGTTATGTATTATATGTTGCTATGTTCAGTCTCTAAGTCACACCCGACTCTTTGCAACCTAATGGACTGTAGATGTCCAGGCTTCTCTGTCCATGGGATTTTCCAGGCAAGAAAACTGGAATGAGTTGCCATCTTCTTCTCAAGGGGATATTTTGAACCCAGGTTTTGAAACTGGGTCTCCTGCATTGAAGGTGAATTCTTTATCACTGAGCCAGAAGTGAAGCCCAGTTCTTTGTTCTTGTGGGAAACTTTTATATACCTTGTATAGGTCCCTTCTAGAACTGTCTTTTTTTTTTTTTTTCAAATTTCCTTAGTCCAGACACTAAAATCCAAGTACTTTATCCTGAGGTCTTTTTATCCATCAAGTAGCTCTACTAAAGGACTTTCCAAGTGAAACAGTGGTAAAGAATCTGCCAGCCAAGCAGGAGATGTGGGTTGGGTCCCTGGGTTGAGAAAATCCCCTGGAGAGGAAATGGCAACCCACTCCAGTATTCTTGCCTGGAGAATTTCATGGATAGAGGAGCCCAGTGGGCTGTAGTCCATGGGGTCACAAAGATTTGGACACTACTGAGCAACTTAGTACAAGTAGTATGTAGCTCCACTAAAAAAAGAATCAAGATAATTTCACATGGTTCTCTCTCTCACAGGGCACACATCTACTCCCTGGTTAATCATCACATACTCCTTGCCTTCCTCAGCTTGATACCACAGAGAAGCATTCTGTTGGCTCCCTTATCAAAGCAGCTGGTCAGCTCTTCTCTGCCTTCTTGATTTTCTTGGACAGCAGGCAGTATTCAGTCCAATATTCACCTTCAGTTTCAGTTCAGTTGTTCAGTTCTGTCCAGTTATTTGTTACCCCATGGACTGCAACATGCCAGGCCTCCCTGTCCATCACCAACTCCTGGAGCTTACTCAAAATCATGTCCTTCAAGTCAGTGATGCCATCCAACCATTCATCCTCTGTCATCCGTTTCTCCTCACACCTTCAATCTTTCCCAGCATCAGGGTCTTTTCTAGAGAGTCAGCTCTTCGCATCAGGTGGCCAAAGTATTGAAGTTTCAGCTGCAACATCAGTCCTTCCAACGAAGATTCAGGACTGACTTCCTTTAGGATAGACTGGTTGATCTCCTTGCAGTCCAAGGGACTCTCAAGAGTCTTCTCCAACACCAATGGTCAAATGCATCAATTCTTTAGTGATTAGGTTTCTTTATAGTCCAATTCTCACATCCATACACGACTACTGGAAAAACCATAGCTTTGATTAGATGAACCTTTGTTGGCAAAGTAATGTCTCTGCTTTTTAATATGCTTTCTAGGTTGATCATAACTTTCCTTCCAAGGAGCAAGCATCTTTTGCCAAATTGCCAATATTCACCTAGGAATCTGAAATATTAGTTTGTTACCATCTTATAGGAAAAGGAGTACGTCAAGGCTGTATATTGTCTCCCTGCTTATTTAACTTATATGCAGAGTCCATCATGAGAAATGCTGGACTGGAAGAAACACAAGCTGGAATCAAGATTGATGGGAGAAACATCAATAACCTCAGATATGCTGATGACACCACCCTTATGGCAGAAAGTGAGGAGGAGCTAAAAAGCCTCTTGATGAAAGTGAAGGAGGAGAGCGAAAAAGTTGGCTTAAAGCTCAACATTCAGAAAACGAAGATCATGGCATCCGGTCCCATCACTTCATGGGAAATAGATGGGGAAACAGTGGAAACAGTGTCAGACTTTATTTTTTTGGGCTCCAAAATCACTGCAGATGGTGACTGCAGCCATGAAATTAAAAGACGCTTACTC
>SJYX01003717.1:99788-118746 GCA_006410675.1 Oreotragus oreotragus | reverse complement strand
GTCACTTCAGTCGTGTCCGACTCTGTGTGACCCCATAAACGGCAGCCCACCAGGCTCCCCCATCCCTGGGATTCTCCAGGCAAGAATACTGCAGTGGGTTGCCATTTCCTTCTCCAATGCATGAAAGAGAAAAGTGAAAGTGAAGTCGCTCAGTCTGTCCGACTGTTAGCGACCCCATGAATGGCAGCCCACCAGGCTACTCCGTCTATTGGATTTTCCAGGCAAGAGTACTGGGGTGGGGTGTCATTGCCTAGCATGCCTCAAAATAACCACTAATATTTCATTTTTATCATCAAGAAAAAATTTCAATAAAATCATATCAGCTTATACTGAGTTATGTTCACACCTAAGTTAGTTAGTTGGTTAGTTCAATCACTCAGTCATGTCCGACTCTTTGCAACCCCATGGATTGCAGCACCCCAGGCCTCCCTGTCCTCACCAACTCCCAGAGTTTACTCAAAGTCATGTCCATCAAGACGGTGAGGCCATCCAACTATCTCATCCTCTGTCGTCCCCGTCTCCTCCTGCCCTCAATCTTTCCCAGCATCAGGGTCTTTTCAAATCAGTCACTTCTTTGCATCAGGTGGCCAAAGTATTGGAGTTTCAGCTTCAACATCAGTCCTTCGAATAAATATTCAGGACCTATTTCCTTAAGAATGCATTGGTTGTATTTCCTTGCAGTCCAAGTGACTCTCACGAGTTTTCTCCAACACTACAGGTCCAAAGCATGAATTTTTCAGCACTCAGCTTTCTTTTTAGTCCACCTCTCACATCCATACATGACTACTGGAAAAACCATAGCCTTAACTAGATGGACCTTTGTTGGCAAAGTAATGTCTCTGCTTGTTAATATGCTGTCTAGGTTGGTCATAACGCTTCCTCCAAGGAGCAAGCATCTTTTAATTTCATGGCTGCAGTCACCATCTGCAGTGATTTTGGAGCCCCCCAAAATAAAGTCTGCCACTGTTTCCACCGTTTCCCAATCTCTTTGCCATGAAGTGATGGGATCGGATGCCATGATCTTAGTTTTTTGAATTCTGAACTTTAAGCAAGATTTTTCACCTCCTCTTTCACTTTGGCTCAGATGGTAAAGTGTCTGTCTACAATGCAGGAGACCCAGGTTCGATCCCTGGGTTGGGAAGATCCCCTGGAGAAGGAAATGGCAATCCACTCCAGGACTATTGCCTGGAAAATTCCATGGACAGAAGAGCCTAGTAGGCTACAGTCCATGGGGTCGCAAAGAGTCGGACATGACTGAGTGACTTCACTTCACTTCACTTTATCAAGAGGCTCTTTAGTTCTTCTTCACTTTCTGCCACAAGGTGGTGTCATCTGTATATCTGAGGTTATTGATATTTCTCCTAATTTTAATTCCAGGTTGTGCTTCAACCAGCCCAGTTTCTCTTGATATACTCTGCATATAAGTTAAATAAGCAGGGTGACAATATATAGCCTTGATGTACTCCTTTTCCTATTTGAACCATCTGGTGTTTCATGTTCAGTTCTAACTGTTACTTCCTGACCTGCACACACGTTTCTCAAGAGGCAGGTCAGGTGGTCTGGTATTCCCACCTCTTGAAGAATTTTGCACAGTCTGTGGTGATCCACGCAAAGGCTTTGGTATAGTCAATAAAGCAGACATAGATGCTTTTTGGAACTCTCTTGATTTTTGGTGATCCAAAAGATGTTGGCAATTTGATCACTGGTTCTTCTGCCTTTTCTAAAACCAGTTTGAACATCTGGAATTTCATGATTCATTGTTGAAACCTGCCTTGGAGAATTCTGAGCATTATTTTACTAGTGTGTGAGATGATTGCAATTGTGCGGTAGTTTGAGCATTCTTTGGCCTTGCCTTTTTGGGGGGTTGGAATGAAAACTGACCTTTTCCAGTCCTGTGGCCACTGGGGCCTTTTCTAAATTGCTGGCATATTGAGTGCAGCACTTTCACAGCATCACCTTTTAGGATTTGAAATAGCTCAACTGTAATTCCATCACCTCCACTAGCTTTGTTTGTAGTGATGATTCCTTAGGCCCACTTGACTTCACATTCCAGAATTCCTGGCTGTAAGTGAGTGGTCACACCATCGTTATTATCTGGGGCATGAAGATTTTTTTGTATAGTTCTTCTGTGTATTCTTGCCACCTCACTTAATATCTTCTGCTTCTGTTAGGTCCATACCATATCTGTACTTATTGAGCCCATATTTGCATGAAAAGTTCCCTTGGTATCTCTAATTTTCTTGAAGAGATCTCTAGTCTTTCCCATTCTATTGATTTCTTCTATTTCTTTACACTGATCACTGAGGAAGGCTTTCTTATCTCTCATTGCTATTCTTTGGAACTCTGCCTTCAAATGAGTATATCTTTCCTTTTCTCCTTTGCTTTTCACTTTTCTTTTCAGAGCTATTTGTAAGGTCTCCTCATACAGCCATTTTGTTTTTTCATATTTATTTTTCTTGGGGATGGTCTTGATTCCTGGCTCTTTTACAGTGTCACGAACCTCAATCCGTAGTTCATCAGGCACTCTGTCTATCAGTTCTAGTCCCTCAAATCTATTTCCTACATCTACTGTATAATCATAAGGGATTTGATTTAGGTCATACCTGAATGGTCTAGCGGTTTTCCCTACTTTCTTCAATTTAACTCTGAATTTGGCAATAAGGAGTTCATGATCTGAGCCACTGTCATCTCACAGTTTTGTTTTTGCTCTCTGTATAGACCTTCTCCACCTTTGCTGCAATGAATATCAACTGGTGATGTCCATGTATAGAATCTTCTCTTGTGTTGTTGGAAGAGAGTGTTTGCTATGACCAGTGCATTCTCTTGGAAAAACTCTATTAGCCTTTGCCCTGCTTCATTCTGTACTCCAAGGCCAAATTTACCCATTATTCCAGGTGTTTCCTGACTTCCCACTTTTGCATTCCAGTCCCCTATAATGAAAAGGACATCTTTTTTGGGTGTTAATTTCAGAAGGTCTTATATGTCTTCATAGAACCATTCAATGTCAGCTTCTTTGGCATTACTGGTTGGGGCATAGACTTGGATTACCTTGATACTGAATAGTTAGACTTGGAAACGAACTGAGATCATTCTGTCTTTTTTGAGATTGCATCCATGTACTGCATTTTGGACTCTTTGTTGACTCTGACGGCTACTCCATTTCTTCTAAGGGATTCTTGCTCACACTAGTAGATATTGTGGTCATCCAAGTAACTCAACCATTCCAGCTCATCTTAGTTCACTGATTCCTAAAACGTGGATGTTCAGTCTTGCCATCTCCTGTTTGACCACTTCCAATTTTCCTTGATTCATGGACCTAACATTCCAGGTTCCTATACAATATTGCTCTTTACAGCATCGGACCTTACTTTCATCATCAGTCACATCCAGAACTGGGTGTTGTTTTTCTTTGGCTCTGTCTCTTCATTCTTTCTGGAGTTTTTTCTCCACTGATCTCCAGTAGCATATTGGGCACCTGCCAACCTGGGGAGTTCATCTTTCAGTGTTCTATCTTTTTGCCTTTTCATACCGTTCATGGGGTTCTCAAGGCAAGAATATTGAAGTAGTTTGCTGTTCCCTTCTCCAGTGGACCACATTTTTTCAGAACTCTCTACCATGACCCATCCATCTTAGGTGGCCCTACAAGGTATGGCTCATAGTTTCATTTAGTTAGACAAGGCTGTGGTCCATGTGATTAGATTGGGTAGTTTTCTGTGATTGTGGTTTTCAGATTTTCTGCCCTCTGAATGAGAAGGATAAGAAGCTTACAGAAGTTTCCCGATAGGAGACTAACTCAGGGGGAAACTGGGTCTTGTTCTGATGCAAGTGGCCATGCTCAGTAAATCTTTAATCTAATTTTCTGTTGAAGGGTAGAGCTGTGTTTCCTCCCTGTTATTTACCTGGGGCCAAAGGAAATGGCAATCCACTCTAGTATTCTTGCCTGGAGAATCCCATGGACAGAGGAGCCTGGTGGGCTACAGCCCATGGGGTTGCAAAGAGTCAGACACGACTGAGCGACTTCACTTTCACTTTCAAACTATAGTGGAGGTAATGAAGATAATGGCGACCTCTTTCAAAAGATCCCATGCATGTACTGCTACACTCAGTGCTCCCAACCCTGTGGCAGGCCACTGCCAATCCATGCCTCTGCTGAAGACTCCTGGACACTCACAGGCAAGTCTGGGTCAGTCTCTTTTGGGGTCACTGCAGAGACTGAGACAGAGCTGTGTTTGAGCATCTCTTATGGAGGTACGGGTCAGCAGTGGAGTGCCACAGGGACAGGGACTCTGGGTGCAACAGACTTGGGTGTGGCGTAAGTCCTCTTGGAGGAGTCCATTAAGCCCACCATAGAGGTGCCAGAACTTACACAGGCCTGGGAAGTAGACTCTTGGAGGGCCCAAACAGAACCTTGTGTACACCAGGACCCAGGAGAAAGGAGCAGTGACCCCACCCCTAAGTTAACATATCATTTCTGAAGTAAATTCAACACAACACAACAGTATTGATGATAAAGTAAGATTCTATGTGAGAACATAGTTTTGAAAACTATGAAGTGATGTATTCATTTACTCAACACATCAACTTGTAAATGCCTACTATTTCTTTTTTAACTTCTATAAAATTAAATTGCTTCTATAATAAGATATAACAGAATGCTTCACTGAGGAAATTACAATAGATCTGAGAGGATGACTAGTATTAACTATCAAGCTTTAGGCCCTTGCATTAGAAAGTGACAGAACTGATCAAATATAAAGTGATTAGTAAAAACAAACAAAATATATCATATCACCAACAATGCTAAAACAGAAGCATTTGTAAAACCCATACCCATTCCTGAATATATATATATATATATAAAGAAAAAAAAAAAAACAACAAGAAGAATAACAGTAAAGTACTTCCTAGTGAGCATGAAAAAGAAGTAAAATGTCTTGGCTAGGTTCATTCATGCTATAGTTTGGATGTTCAAAGGCAATTTTAAATCTTTTTTTAAAATTATTTTAAAGGCATTTATTTTTAGTTGAAGGATAATTGCTTTACAGGATTTTATTGGTTTCTGCCAAACATCAACAGAAATCAACNGTGGACCACATTTTTTCAGAACTCTCTACCATGACCCATCCATCTTAGGTGGCCCTACAAGGTATGGCTCATAGTTTCATTTAGTTAGACAAGGCTGTGGTCCATGTGATTAGATTGGGTAGTTTTCTGTGATTGTGGTTTTCAGATTTTCTGCCCTCTGAATGAGAAGGAAAAGAAGCTTACAGAAGTTTCCCGATAGGAGACTAACTCAGGGGGAAACTGGGTCTTGTTCTGATGCAAGTGGCCATGCTCAGTAAATCTTTAATCTAATTTTCTGTTGAAGGGTAGAGCTGTGTTTCCTCCCTGTTATTTACCTGGGGCCAAAGGAAATGGCAATCCACTCTAGTATTCTTGCCTGGAGAATCCCATGGACAGAGGAGCCTGGTGGGCTACAGCCCATGGGGTTGCAAAGAGTCAGACACGACTGAGCGACTTCACTTTCACTTTCAAACTATGGTGGAGGTAATGAAGATAATGGCGACCTCTTTCAAAAGATCCCATGCATGTACTGCTACACTCAGTGCTCCCAACCCTGTGGCAGGCCACTGCCAATCCATGCCTCTGCTGAAGACTCCTGGACACTCACAGGCAAGTCTGGGTCAGTCTCTTTTGGGGTCACTGCAGAGACTGAGACAGAGCTGTGTTTGAGCATCTCTTATGGAGGTACGGGTCAGCAGTGGAGTGCCACAGGGACAGGGACTCTGGGTGCAACAGACTTGGGTGTGGCGTAAGTCCTCTTGGAGGAGTCCATTAAGCCCACCATAGAGGTGCCAGAACTTACACAGGCCTGGGAAGTAGACTCTTGGAGGGCCCAAACAGAACCTTGTGTACACCAGGACCCAGGAGAAAGGAGCAGTGACCCCACCCCTAAGTTAACATATCATTTCTGAAGTAAATTCAACACAACACAACAGTATTGATGATAAAGTAAGATTCTATGTGAGAACATAGTTTTGAAAACTATGAAGTGATGTATTCATTTACTCAACACATCAACTTGTAAATGCCTACTATTTCTTTTTTAACTTCTATAAAATTAAATTGCTTCTATAATAAGATATAACAGAATGCTTCACTGAGGAAATTACAATAGATCTGAGAGGATGACTAGTATTAACTATCAAGCTTTAGGCCCTTGCATTAGAAAGTGACAGAACTGATCAAATATAAAGTGATTAGTAAAAACAAACAAAATATATCATATCACCAACAATGCTAAAACAGAAGCATTTGTAAAACCCATACCCATTCCTGAATATATATATATATATATAAAGAAAAAAAAAAAAACAACAAGAAGAATAACAGTAAAGTACTTCCTAGTGAGCATGAAAAAGAAGTAAAATGTCTTGGCTAGGTTCATTCATGCTATAGTTTGGATGTTCAAAGGCAATTTTAAATCTTTTTTTAAAATTATTTTAAAGGCATTTATTTTTAGTTGAAGGATAATTGCTTTACAGGATTTTATTGGTTTCTGCCAAACATCAACAGAAATCAACCATAAGTATACACATGTCCCTTCCCTCTTTTTTTTTTTTTCATCTATTGATCTTTTTAACTTAGTCTAGCCTTTTTAAACTCTAACATTATTTTTTAATTTTTATTTTTACTTTATTTTACTTTACAATACTGTATTGGTTTTGTAATACATTGACACAAATCCGCCACAGGTGTACATGAGTTTCCAATCCTGAACCCCCTCCCACCTCCCACCCCATATCATCTCTCTGGATCGTCCCCATGCACGAGCCCCAAGCATCCTGTATCCCGTATCGAACATAGACTGGCGATTCGTTTCTTACATGATAGTATACATGTTTCAATGCCGTTCTCCCACATCTTCCCACCCTCTCCCTCTCCCTCAGAGTCCAAAAGTCCGTTCTATACATCTGTGTCTCTTTTGCTGTCTTGCATAAAGGTTATCATTACCATTTTTCTAAATTCCATATATATGTGTTAGTATATTGTATTGGTGTTTTTCTTTCTGGCTTACTTCACTCTATATAATTGGCTCCAGTTTCATCCATCTCATTAGAACTGATTCAAACTGGAGCCGATTATACAGAGTGTCCCCTCCCTCTTGAACCTCCGTTCACGTATCCCTCCCCATCTCACCCCTCTAGGTTGTTACAGAGTCTGTAATTTGAGTTCCCTGAGTCATACTGCAAATTTCCACTGGCTATCTATTTTACATATGGTAATTAAGGAGAAAGTGAGATGTGTGGAGAGAGTAACATGGAATACTATAATTTTAAATATTATTAGTTTTTTTTTTCCCAATAATTTGATCTTTCTCTTAAGCCTTCACCTTGTTGAGTAGCAGGAATGCTTAACTGAATAACCATTTAGCAAAAACTGTCTTCAAATCTTATTAAAATCTTGTATTTACATATGGTAATTAAGGAGAAAGTGAGATGTGTGGAGAGAGTAACATGGAATACTATAATTTTAAATATTATTAGTTTTTTTTTTCCCAATAATTTGATCTTTCTCTTAAGCCTTCACCTTGTTGAGTAGCAGGAATGCTTAACTGAATAACCATTTAGCAAAAACTGTCTTCAAATCTTATTAAAATGTTGTTATAATCATTATACTATTTTATAATCATAATTAGTGCTATAATAATTAATGATTACTTTATGATATTTTAAATAAATAAAGGAAATTTTTTATCCTGTAAACCATTTTCAGATTAAAAATCAGTCTATTTCTTATTTTTCTATTTTTGAGAAAGAAAATCTTAAAATAAAAAAATGGATAAATATACAGTAATATGTAGAAGTAAAAATATCAAAACTGAGCAAGGCTTGCACTGTCTAATCCTTCCTGCATTCTATGGGGCAATATCTCTTGTATCTCTTTGTAAATTACAGACTGTGTAACAACCTAGAGGGGTGAGATGGGGAGGGATATGCGAACGGAGGTTCAAGAGGGAAGGAACA
Organism: Oreotragus oreotragus; assembly: GCA_006410675.1. NCBI lineage: Eukaryota > Metazoa > Chordata > Mammalia > Artiodactyla > Bovidae > Oreotragus > Oreotragus oreotragus. The sequence goes on along the minus strand of SJYX01003717.1, from coordinate 110,719 downwards.
CTCTGTATAATCGGCTCCAGTTTGAATCAGTTCTAATGAGATGGATTATCTGCTTGCACTCTTGCATTGAGGATGTAACTTGTGATCTTCTCTTGGTCAGAGCCTGGGTAAGGGTACCTGGATGACTCAGTGGTATTCTAACTCCTTGCAATCATCTGAAATATCTGGCTCTGATTTATTAAGTCCCAGACTTATTAAGGGTCCTAGACAGGGTAGTCTATAGTATAGTCCTCAGGGCAAAGCAAGTAAAACCCTGTCCTCATGCTGTCCTTCAGCAAGCTCCCAGATGTGCTTTCTGTTTCTGATTAAATTCCATTCCTCAAGGAAACAAAGAGTGGCTGAGAAACATCCTGAAAGATGCAAACTTTTCGGAACTCCTTCTACCTGAACATTTGCTGTTAAATTTTCCAGGGTACCAGTCTCTGCAATTCCACATTCAATCTTATTCTCAGTGATCTGATCAGTTTCAGTGGCTCTGCACCTTCTACAAATGGAGTTTTTGGTTTTCTGTTTCTATTTCCTGTATTGCATTGTTTCACTGTACACCATGCTTCAAGGCACTGTTGCCAAAGATAAAAAGATCTTCTTGTCTACTTTTCAAGTATGGTCCTGCTCCCTTGACCATGGGAATGATAAGTGAGCATTAAAAGAATTAGGAAAATCTTCTCTTAAAATACTTAGGCTTTCAATGTTGTTATATTACTACCTAATCCTACTTTTAAAGGTGAGGTTTTTTTCCTCCTAAATTTCTAGAACAATTCATAATTTTCCACTCACAAAACATATCCTCAACCCCAAGAAATAGACTAACTGAGGTAAATATTCTGTAGTCAGAAATGCCAATGGAAAAAACAAATTAATGATTATTTTTAAAGTCTTATCACTATTGCATATGCAGTTTTTAAAAAAATTTTTATTGAAGTATAGTTGCTTTACAATGTTGTGCTAGTTTCTGCTATACAGAGAAGTGAATTAGATACACACATATATGCAGAGTATAATTCACACAATTATACTCTGAAAAATCTATCAAAGAGAAACCCATGCCAAAATGACAGGACAAGTGTGTGCCATTCTTAAAACTGCATGACAACAATATTAAAATTCTAGATAATAATTATTGATTACACATTTTGTGCCAACATAAGACAATATCTCAAAGGGATATTATTAAGTGAAAAAACTACAAGTCATATTAGAATAATTATAGAACAATGACATATTTTAAAAATAAAAATGTTTTGCAGGATGCTTGGGGTTGGTGTATGGGGATGATCTGGAGGGAAGATGTGGGGTGGGAGGTGGGAGGGGGGTTCATGTTTGGGAGTTCGTGTAAAAAAATAAATAAATACAAAAAAAAAAGAAGAAGAAAAATAAAAATGTTTATTTGAAGAGATACATATGCATAATTATGTTTATTAAATGTGCAGACAAAATATCGAGTTAACACAAACCAAATTGTTAACCATAGTCTGTGGTTCTATCTGCAAACTACCAGTTAGGAGACTGACATTAGATATTCACTTAGTTTTCCTCTGTATAGCTTGATTCTTTTGCCAGAATATATTCACATATCAGCTGTACATAGTTTTCATAACTGAAAAAAAAGTAAACTGAATTATTTAAATATAGATTTAAATGATTTAATAAGGAAGGTTTCGTGGAGATTCTGGAGGGAAAAAAGTGACAATTCCAGTCACTAAATGTGCTGGCGTCAAACCTTTAGTAACATCTTTAGTTGAATCTCTGCTGTCTAACAATTAAAACCTATTTGCTCAAAAAGAGAAATAACACAGAGCAAAGTGGTCTGTTGCTAGGATTCCAGATTGGATTAATGTAGAAAATGTTAAGGAAAATTGTACAAAAGCAGTTCTATTTACACAGCATGAAATATAGATTTTTCAAGCAGAGTCGGCTGACATAAAATGGAAGCTTCAAAAAAAAAGAAAACATTTTTCCCTTAAATGTAGTTGACAAGCAATTTGAGGGATTGTCTTTTTCTTTTTTTTAATTTTAAAGAAAATGTCTTTGAAAATTTAACCTTGATATTAAGAAGCTCAAATGTCTGCATGTTGTGAATCATGATACAATTCCCCTAAAAAAGATATCTAAAGCTATTTCAGGTGCTTTTCAATTTGTAAATTTTTTATCTTGTATGTTAGAGGAAAAAATAACATTTTTTAAAGTAATTTCCAAGATAATAATTTCAATATTACTTTTAATATTTCCTTTATTGAGATTTTATCATTTATTGGTGAATACGATTTGACTCAAAGTAGACAAACTGCTTTTAAAATGTGATGTTGAACAACTGTAAGACAGACTACAAATGGCATGCTGCTTTCTGCTCCTTTTTGCATTCATGAAATTATTTTAAATGTCTGGCAGGCACTTACTGATTTAGAAAATACCTTTTGATATTCATTTTGTGCATGCTATTTTATGTATCCTGATTTAGTTCTACTCTAATTAGTCAAGTGTAAATAATTTTAAAAATGTTATTTGATTACATCTTTAGCTTTCTTCTTTTTGTATTCTTTGTAGCTCTTCTTTGATACACATATGTACAAATGCATGTATCACATTTCTCTTAACTAACATCTATTGAAAGATGCCATGAAAAATACATAAAGGTAAATGTTCAAAGAGGAACTTGTTCATAAATTGAAGTTTATTGTAATTTCAGTGAAATGTAGCCTATATAAAATTCTTTTAAAATCGTCTGGTTTATTTAATATAGATTATCATTTGGTTTAGAATTCTCATCACTTTCTTTCCCTGGTAATTATTATTAACCCAATTATTGCAATTTGATTTTTAACAAGTACATTTTATGAAGTACATTAGATTTAAAATTAGTATTATTTAAAATCCAAAATCACTACAGATGGTGATTGCAGCCATGAAATTAAAAGGCTCTTACTCCTTGGAAGGAAAGTTATGACCAACCTAGATAGCATATTCAAAAGCAGAGACACTATTTTGTCAACAAAGGTCGATCTAGTTAAGATTATGTGTTTTCCAGTAGTCATGTATAGATGTGAGAGTTGGACTATAAAGAAAACTGAGCACTGAAGGACTGATGCTTTTGAACTGTGGTGTTGGAGAAGACTCTTGAGAGTCCCTTGAACTGTAAGGAGATTCACTAAGTCCATCCTAAAGGAGATCAGTCCTGGGTGTTAGTTTGAAGGACTGATGCTGAAGCTGAAACTCCAATACTTTGTTCACCTGATGTGAAGACCCTGATGCTGGGAAAGATTGAGGGCAGGAGGAGAAGGGGATGACAGAGGATGAGATGGTTGGATGGCATCATTGACTCAATGGACATGAGTTTGGGTAAACTCCAGGAGTTGGTGATGGACAGGGAGGCCTGGCGTGCTGCAGTTCATGGGGTTGCAAAGAATCAGACACGACTGAGAGACTGAACTGAACTGAAAATTATTAACATCACTGTATATTCTTCCTATATTATTCTTTTAAACCTGATTTTTTTCCTTTTTATGTTAAAAATAACTTTCCCAGAATAACTGAAGGTACCTCTTCTATTGATACTTTCTATTTTCATCTTGGTTCTTCACTTAAAATTTTCTCCTTTAGATCATTTAAATTCAGGTTACTCTCAACTACTCTGTTTACACAATAGTTTCTTGGACAAGTATCATAAAAAATAAATATATAAATAAAAACAAAATAAAGAAACCTATATTCAACATAGTTATTATTATTAATTAGAATTGGTATAGAATAGAAAAATATATTTTTGCATAAGAAGAACTATCAATGGATCAAAGTAATTTGCATCTAGATTGGAAGTTTGAGATTGACATGCACCCATACTGTATTTAAAATAGATAACCAACAAGGACCTACTGTTTAAAAAAATCAATATTATGTATGTGTCAAACAGAAGAAACAAAAACATTAATTTTGCTTAATCTATGAAGAAATAATGAGTGACTATAATGGTTTAAATGTCTGTCACTTAAAAATATTCTGCAGCAAGTGAAAATATAGCATGTTCAATTTCACTAAACAGGATTTTAGCCAGATATCTAACTTTGCATTTCGTGAAAGCTTTTCATCATCTCCCAAAATCATGTGCTTTCCTTCCGTTATCAAGCAATATGATCAATCAGTCTTACTGAAGAGATTTCTTTAGTTCACTTGATCACACAAAAAGCATTTGCTAATCTCTTTATAACTAGAAGTTATAAGGTATAGTCACCCATAAACCTCTACAAGTATTCACTGTTTAAAAGCAATGATCACATTTCTGTGTCCAAATAAACAGTTGAAGGGTATAGGAGGCACTTTATTTTTGTACCTTAGACAATGAAATTCATTAAACTAAAAGCAGCCATCTCTGAACATCCTTCACCTCAACATTCAAATTATGTCAATTATAAATCAAATTGAATAAACAAGACTCCACATTAAAAAAATGTAATTTGAATTGCTTAATATATAAAGCAATTCTTATGAGCATTACTGGACTTAAAATATAAAAACTATTAAAAAGACATGATAAAAAATTTTTGGAATGGGTCAAAATAAAATAGAAACAAAACAATCCATATCATATCGGGAAATTTAATGTTATTTTTACTCCTCATGAGCTTCTTAGAGAAGAGCCCAGGATTTATCTCAAATAAATCAACAAAAATGAATTCTAGGTATCAAATGAGCTAATGTGTCTATTAAATTAAAATGTGTTTTTTTTTTTACGTTCTTTATTTTTTATTTTTCCTTTATTTTACTTTACAGTACTGTATTGGATTTGGCATACATTGACATGAATCTGCCACAGGTGTACATGAACTCCCAAATATGAACCCCCTTCCCACCTCCCACCCTACATCATCCCTCTGGATCATCTCCATACACCAGCCCCAAGCATCCTGCATTGAACATAGACTGGTGATTCGTTTCTTACATGATAGTATACATATTTCAATGCTATTCTCCCAAATCATCCCTAAATTAAATACTCTATAGTATTTTACATTTTAATTTCAGTTAGAAAATAAAGTTACATCAAATTGCCAAATAGCAAAGAAAACAGAAATGATAATTTTCTGCCAGTCCTGTGAACTGCTTTGTCAGATACTGTTTTTCTTCACAATACCTACAAATGGTCATTTTGCAAGTCTCTGCTCCCTTTTTAATGAACAATTTCCCCTTCTCTAAGTAGCCCCAAAATTTCTAACAGCTTGTTGTGAAAAGTAGTGTATCATATCTTTGTTGGGATTCAGACAAAACAGACAAGGCCCTGAGTATCTTATTAAGAGACACAAATGAAAGTCTTTAAATAACATTTTTATTACCTTCCCTACAGTTTCTATGAAAAAAGTGAAGTATTACATTAAAATATGTTATTAAAAATATTTATATTATCTATTTTATTGCTTTACAGATTTTGAAGTTTAAAAATCAACTAGGACGACCCAGAGAGATGGTATAGGGAGGGAAGAGGGAAGGGGGTTCAGGATGGGGAACACATGTATACCTGTGGCGGATTCATGTTGATGTATGGCAAAACCAATACAATATTGTAAAGCAATTAATCTCCAATTAAAATAAATAATTTTATATAAAAATAAAAATAAAATGACATCCACAGTTACTATTCTTGTTGCATTAGAGCCAACCCATAATGCAGTTTTACTATTTAGGTTTAAATTGAAATGCCATCACATTCACAAAAACTACAAACATGTAATTAAGCTGGTTCTATATTAATGAATCACATTCCTTGAGGCATGCAGCTTTATGCTTATCAAAGCAGATATTTATCACTGTTTACCTGACCACTGAAGATTATTAGACTCTTCTGAACTCAAAGGCCCCAAACAGTATATCAGCATATGTCCATTTATTTAGTGTAAAACATATCACTAGATGATTTACAATTTCAGTATATGTGCATGTATATATATATACATGCACATACACGCACACACAGTTTGAATCATATATAACTGTGTAGCAAACCACTTTAAATCTTCATATGGCTAAAAACATCAAGAGGGATACCTGGTCTTCCTTATATTTCCTTCCCTTCAAATATTTTTGTTCTCATTTATCTTTCTAATCCTCATCTACTGCCGTCATTACATGTATACAGCTTCGTGCTATTTCAGAGATCTTAGAGAGTTTATTTTCTTTGATGATTTTTCTTTCTGTTTTTTGGATTGGATTATTTCCACTGATCTACATTACATTCACTGGTTTTTACTTTTGCTATCACAAAATTGCTGTTACACATATATAGTGAATCTTTCATTTCAACTGTTGTTCAAGATAGAACTTTTCATTTGGCTGTATTGACTAATTTCCATTTCTCTACAGATATTCTTTATTTATTGAATCATTGTTTCCATAATATCTTTTAATTTTCTAAACAAAACTTACTTATTTTCTTTGAATATATGTACAAGAGCTGCTTTGAAGTCTTTTTTTTTTTTTTCCTACTAAATCTAACATCTAGATGTCCTAAAGTCAGCATTTATTGAGTGTTTTATCATATATAGTGTGAGTAAAAATCTCCTTTGTCTTTCTTACGTGTCTATTAGTTTTGGTTGAAAATCAAATATTGTAGAAAGTATTTTCTAGCAGCTTTGGAATGTGATTTATATTATCACTGAGGTTTCTGTTTGTTTATATGTTCTGCCAGTTTGGTTAGACTTATACTGTGGTATTTGTTTCTTCCAAGCTGATGTCTCTCACCAGATTTTATAATTTTAATTTATATTTTCTAGCCTGGTTCATGAGGGATCAGACCTTTGTTTGCATAGTTTAGTGGTCAGCAAATATTTTAGCAGACCTGTGATCAGATACTTCAAACTCTGCTGACTAAGCCATACGTTGATTGAAGAAAGCATTCAAACTTGCAGTCAATTCTCAAATATTACTTGAGTTTCATATTTTGTTGTGCTCTCTTGGATCTCTGGAACATACAAACAGTTAATCAGTTAGCCAGGGATCTGTGATGACATTATCTTCATCCTATGAATTTCTCACTTCCAGATTCTTTCCATTAAATTTCTGGATAAGCTGCCAAATATCCCAAAATGCACTGAAAAAATCAGGTTTTCCCTGTTTTGACTAGTGACACTGGTTTCTATCCTTCATTCTAAATTGAATCCTCCACCTCTGGCAACTACAGATGCTTTCCATTCAGCCAAGAATCTAATGAGCTAATGGGAGAAGGATGGAATGGGGAAGGTTGACAAAGACTGAACACATTTTTTAGACAAAGCTGCAACAATTTTTAAGAAGCAAAAATTTTTGTATTCCATTTATCATACATTTCAAGTGCCCTTAAATGATTGTTTTAAAAAGCTTCATCCCAGAGTTTCTAGTTTTCTGCAGAAACTGTGACCTCTTCATATGTCCTTTAGCAGAAGTTGAAGACCTCTAAGCTACTCACCTTAGTTTCTTCTTTCCTTCCTTCTAAGACTTATCTTGTGGCCTAACATACTGTTTGTTAAATAAATATTCCATATGCACTTGAGAAGAATGTGTACTCTGCTATTTTGGTTGGAGTGATTGTATACTGTTATGTAAAATTGGTCTACCAGTCAGTTCAATTCAGTACAGTCACTCAGTTGTGTCCGACTCTTTGTGACCCTTCAATTACATTAATTATTAATTCACATTTTTGGAGTCCTGATGTTTCATGCATATATTATTATAGCCTTCCTGGTGAATAGACAGTTTTATCATTATACAATAATCATCTTTACTTTTTGTAAAATATTTTTAGCTAAAATTTATTTTGTCTGATATTAAAATGGCCATCCCTGTTCTCATTCTCTTTTTTTTAACTACTTACAGGGAATATCTTTTCTATCCTTTCACTTTCAATGTATGGTTTTCTTAGATCTAAAATGTGTTTTTTTGTGATAACACTGGATCCTGAATCTTTATACATTTTTGATGGTAGGGTTAATACATTTAATTACTGATGAGGAAGCACTTACTTTTATCATTTTGTTTGTTTCCTATATTATGTATAGCTTCTTGGTCTTTTCCCCTCATTACTGCTGTCTTACATATTTAGTTGATTTTTTGTAATGACATGTTTGGATTTCTTTCTTATTTTTTTGTGTTTCTGTGTGTGTAGGCATATACATAAGCTTTGTGGTTTCCACAGGGTTTAGATGATGTCCTAAAGTTATACAAACCTATCTTAAATTGATACCAACATAGCTTTCATTTCAGTTCAATCACTCAGTCATGTCCGACTTTTTGCCACCCCATGGACTGCAGTATGCCAGCCTTTCCTGTCCATCACTAACTCCTGGAACTTGCTCAAACTCATGTCCATCCAGTCAGTGATGCCATCCAACCATCTCATCCTCTGTCATCCCCTTCTACTCCCACTCTCAATCTTTCCCAGCACCAGGGTCTTTTCCAATGAGTCAGTTCTTCACATCAGGTGGCTAAATATTGGAGTTTCAGGTTCAGCATCAGTCCTTCCAATGAATATTCAGGACTGATTTCCTTTAGGACGGACTGGTTTGATCTCCTTGCTGTGGAAGGGACTCTCAAGAGTCATCTCCAACACCACAGTTCAAAAGCATCAAAAAATGTCATCCCCCTAAATTTGGACTGCAAGGTTTCAGATAAGAAATCCATTAATATCATCATTGGGAATTGGTTATATGTGTTTAGTCACTTTTTCCCCCTTTTTTCAATATCCTTTTTGTTGATGGCTTTTGGCAGTTTGATTATAATGTTGATTGGTATGGGTCTTCAGATTTATTTTACTTGGGATTTGTTATGTTTCTTGGAAACTTATGTTCACAAATTTTATTAAATTTGGGAAGTTTCCAGTCATTATTTCTTCACATAATTTTTCTGTTTCTTTCTGTATCATTTTTCCTCTGGTACTTCTATAATGTGTTATTAGTCTGATTGATAGTGTTGTTGTTGTTGTTGTAAGATCCCTTAAACTCTATTAACTTTTTTTTTTTTTTTTTGCTTTTTGAACTCAAAACTTTTAACTAATATGTTTTCAAGGTTTCTGACTTTTTCTTCCTCATGTGCAAGTCTGCTGATGGACACCACCACTACATTTTTCAATTATTATATTTTTCATCTCCAAATTTGTGTTTATTTTTATTAGTTCTCTTTGTTGATATTCTCATTTTGTTCACAATTTTTTTTTAATTTCCTTTAATCCTTACCCATGTTTTCTGTTAGCTCTTTAAGTATTTTAAGGGAGTTGTTCTTAAGTCATTGTCTAGTTTGTCTAGGGTCTGTTTCCTCACTGACTCTTTCTAAAGATTCATTGTGTTCATTTGAATGGGCCATATTTCCTTGTTTCTTTCTTTGCCTTATACTCTTTTGTTGAAAATTAGACATTTAAGAAGTAACAAACTCTCCCATCCTTTGCAGTCTGGTGTGAAGAAATTTATTAATTAATAGAATCTTAAGTTTCAAGATTAGCCTGATATAAAGGTGTAATTTCTTCTTAGGTATAATTTGGGCTTATGTTCTGTCTGGATATGTGTGTGTGCACATGAACACACACAGTTTTTTCCAGTTTCCCTCAACTGATTTTAAAAGACACAATTGCCCAAAGAATTTCAGCCAGCATTTTCTCAGGGTCCTAAATGATCTACTGTATTCCTCTGCTCGTTATCTCTTGTCCCTAGGCAGCTCTTGAGTCTTCAGTCCTTCAACTTTTATGTTCTGTACTATCCACCATCCCTCTATTACATCTAATCTGAGATTTTAACAATGCCATTCTTACCTGACCTCCACGTAAGGAAGGATACATACCAGTCCCTTAGAAAGCCTACAGACAGGTCAGAATATTACAAACCCTGCAAACATTTTCTCTGAGGGAAAGAACCTCAATTTGAGCTACTTCTTCACACTTAATGTAGCACTGAGGAAGCAATGACGCAAGGCAAATAAAAATGCTCTGGTATTTCCTACCATTTTTAATACTGCTTTGTCTTCTTTGGGGATTTGCTTAGTTGCTGTAGACTTCTGACTGGGTTCCAGAGCTCCTGTAAAGTTATTTTAGTCAGCCTGTGGTTTTCTGTTTGATGTTACTGTTTGGAAATGATCCTGGAGCTTCCAGCACCTTGGTATCTCAAAGATAATCTAAGACACTGGAAAAAGATATATTATCTTCTCATCTTCACTGGTTACAATAGGTCTGATTCTCTAGGCATTCAGTGTGTGTTCTCCCTAGCCCCCCCAAAAAAGCACTTTAGTAAAGCAAAACAATCTCTCAAATATTACTTTGCATGGGGGAATTCAAACTGCCAGCATCTTTACTCTTTCCACTGAAACTTACTCAACAGGAGTGCTAGTGTAGTGTGATCTCTACATAAATATGACTGCAGTCTCTCTAGTTTCTTGGAAATAGTGCTCTTACACAAGCAGAGTGCTCACTGCTGTCTGTTTAGGACTGAAGTAATATTTGTCTTCATTCCTGTGGAGATATTTGATAACTCACTTATACCTATCACATTCTCCACAGTCAGGAAGATGACTCTACCTTAGGTTTCTTTTGTTCTTCCTCTTTGATTGCTTCTGGTGGTAGATTAGGGAGATACAGATAGTAGCACTGGCTCACAACATAAAATGTGTCATATTTAGGTAATTATTCTGTTAGTATATTTTATTTTATTTATTTTTTAAAGACCTGCCATTTTACTTTCTTTTGCTTTACAGTACTCTATTGGTTTTGGCATACATTGACATGAATCTGCCACGGGTGTACACAAACTCTCAAATATGAATCCCCCTCCCACCTCCCACCCCACATCATCCCTCTGGATCATCCCTGTGCACCAGCCCCAAGCATCCTGCATCCTGCATCGAACATAGACTGGCGATTCATTTCTTACATGATAGTATACATATTTCAATGCTATTCTCCCAAATTATCCCACCCTCTCCCTCTCCCT
>SJYX01003717.1:74685-97540 GCA_006410675.1 Oreotragus oreotragus | reverse complement strand
TTTTTTGTATTTCCATACAAATCTTGAAATTATTTGTTCTAGTTCTGTGAAAAATACCGCTGGTAGCTTGATAGGGATTGCATTGAATCTGTAGATTGCTTTGGGTAATATATTCATTTTCACTATATTGATTCTTCCAATCCATGAACATGGTATATTTCTCCATCTATTAGTGTCCTCTTTGATTTCTTTCATCAGTGTTTTATAGTTTTCTATATATAGGTCTTTAGTTTCTTTAGGTAGATATATTCCTAAGTATTTTATCACTTTCACCGCTACTATTCAACATAGTTCTGGAGGTTTTGGCCACAGCAATCAGAGCAGAAAAAGAAATAAAAGGAATCCAAATTGGAAAAGAAGAAGTAAAACTCTCACTGTTTGCAAATGACATGATCCTCTACATAGAAAACCCTAAAGACTCCACCAGAAAATTACTAGAGCTAATCAATGAATGTAGTAAAGTTGTAGGATATAAAATCAACACACAGAAATCCCTTGCATTCCTATAAACTAATAATGAGAAAGTAGAAAATGAAATTAAGGAAACAATTCCATTCACCATTGTTAGTATATTTTAAAATATCTCTTATTTTTAAAGATAAATTAAGCAGCACACTATTATGACCCTGTGGCAGTCACTTATCTTCATTACCATAACTAAAGTTTTTATTAGTATACAGCAGGTATTTTTTAGCAGCAGGAAGTATGCATAAAACTGCAGCTCATATATCTAATACACATACATATACAGACATACACATATATATACAGACATGAATGTATTGGAAAGGTGTATAGTATAGTGGTTAAGAGAATGGATCCTGGCACTAGTCTTCCTAAGTTTCAACCTTAGTTCTATTATTTACTTCTTTGCAACTTGGGGCATATTTCTTAACCTGTCTGTAACATTTCTCTCAGGTGAAAAATGTAGATAAAAGAAAAATAAAGCAAACTTTTGTTATCTGAATTAAATTATTTGGCACCTACAAAATGCCAGACTACTTCCTATGTAACATAGCTTCATGTGTGTGCTCCGTTACTCAATCATGTCTGATTCCCGGCAAGTCCATGAACTGCAGCCTTCCAGATTACTCTGTCCATGGTATTTTCCAGGAAAGAATACTGGAGTGGGTTGCCATTTCCTACTCTAGAGAGTCTTCCTGATCCAGGGATCCAACCTGCATCTCTTGCAACTCCTGCATTAGTAAGCAGATTCTTTACTACTGAACCACTACACCACATGGGGAGCCAATATAACCTTGGCAAATGTTATATAATATAATATGTAGATATAATACATCATTTAGCTTTGACAATGGAAACTTCATGAGCTAATTGACTAAGTTCAATTTATTTAAGTACCAGGCATACTAGTTTTCTTTCAGTTCAGTTCAGCTCAGTTGCTCAGTCATGTACGACTCTTTGTGACCCCATGGACTGCAGCACACCAGGCTTTCCTGTCCATCACCAACTCCCAGAGTTTACTCAAACTCAATCCATTTAGTTGGTGATGCCATCCAACCATCTCATACTCTGTCATCCTCTTCTCCTCCCACCTTCAATCTTTCCCAGCATCAGGGTCTTTTCAGATGAGTCACTTCTTCACATCAGGTTACCAATGTATTGGAGTTCCAACTTCAGCATTAGTCCTTCCAATGAATATTCAGGAGTGATTTCCTTTAGGATGGACTGGTTGGATTGCCTTGCAGTCCAAGGGACTCTCAAGAGTCTTCTCCAACACCACAGTTCTAAAGCACCAATTCTTCAGCACTACAAATTCCAGTTTTTCAGTATGAATTTTATTTTCTTTACATATAAATATTTGTATATTTTTATTAAATACAGGGCTCATTAAAATGCTGGCTTTAGCTCTATGAGAAACCATTTTAGGTTTTATGTGTTATAAATTTGATAACAAAGATAAGGGTGGCTATAATACTAAACTAAACATGTTTAAGAGTGAAACTGACAATATTACTAATGATGATATGATAACAAGTATATTCTAGAACTTTCTCAAGAAATCTAAGAGATAAATATTAGATTTAAGGACTTAGTAGCTCTAGAAATCACAGTGAGGTCACAAGGATGTAATTTAAATTATCAGAAAGAACATAGTTTAGCAGAGGTAAAAAGAATATTGTCAAGTCAGAAACCATATCACAATTCAACTCCAATCCTAATTTGATTAAATTGGTCAGTTCTATTCCATTTGTTTAGAAAAGAATGAATAAACTCTCTCCAGAAGGTAAAATTACCTGTTTCTATACTTAAACAAAATTAGTAGAGAAAAATATGAAAAATGACAGTATTTGTTTAATGTTAAAAAGAGAGATAAGGAAAAATTAATATAAATAGAATGATTTTGAAAAATTAGAAATTAAAATTAAATATATCAGCAATAATGTTAAATATGTAAAAACAAAAGATATAATCACAAAAACAACTTCAGAGTTAATATTTTTAAAGATATCTTATTTATAAGATGCATATCTTACAATAAGGCACTGTAATTATAAATGACAGGAAAACATACCATACAAACTACCAAAAGAAAACAGAAAAAACACAGGTAAACTCATATTCAATGATGAACGACTGAACGTGCTTTCTTTAACATCAGAAACAAGGCACAGATGCCCACTCTTGCCACTTCAAGCCTACCCAGTACTGGAGGTCCTGCGACTGCTGCTGCTAAGTCGCTTCAGTCATGTCCGACTCTGTGAGACCCCATAAGACGGCAGCCCACCAGGCTCCCCTGTCCCTGGGATTCTCCAGGCAAGAACACTGGAGTGGGTTGCTATTTCCTTCTCCAATGCATGAAAGTGAAAAGTGAAAGGGAAGTCGCTCAGTCGTGTTCGACTCTTTGCGACCCCATGGACTGCAGCCTACCAGGTTCCTCCATCCACGGGATTTTCCAGGCAAGAGTACTGGAGTGTGTGGTGCCATTGCCTTCTCCGACTGGAGGTCCTAAGACAGAGTAATTAGGCAAGGAAAAGAAAGGAATGCCATCTGGATGCAAAGGAAGTAGTAAAATTATCTCTGTTCGTAGATGTCATGCTCTTCTATGTATACAAACCTAAATATTCTACAAGAAAAGCTGTTAGAACAAATAAACATATTCAGCACAGTTACAGGATACAAAATCAACACATGAAAATCACTTATATTTTTTATTTACTAACAATGAATACTCAAAAGAGAAAATTAAGAAAATAATTGCACTTAAGATAGCATCAAAAAGAACGAAATACTTAGAAATTAACTTAATCACAGAGACAAAAGACTGAAAACTACAGAATATTTCTGAAAGAAAACAGATACAAAGTAGTGGAATGATAGTCCACATTCGTGAAGTGGAAAACTTAATATTGTTAAGATGTCAATACCACCCAAAATGTCTACAGTTTTAATGTAATCGCTACTAACATCACAGTGATAGCTCTTTTAGAAGTAAAAAACAGAGTCCTAAAGTTCATATGAAAGCACAATCACCTAAATGGCCAAAATAGTCTTGAAAAAGAAAATCAAATTTGAGGTCTCACATGTCCTGATTCCAAAACTTACTATAAAGTTGCAATAATTAGGGATGGTGACTGTAATTCCATGTATCTTTAATCTCAGAAAAATAATATTTATAGAAGCTTACCTGTTTTACGTCTACAGTTGCCAAATACCTATTGAGATATTCAAGGATGTTTGCCCTGTACAAAATGATGATAATTTCAGTGTTCTTTTTATTTCTTTTGACTGATATTTGAATCTTTTCCCCTTATTTCCATTCCTGCAACTGTCAGTATGATGAATCCTAATTTCTGATTTGCAATATTCTATTCTTGAAAATATTAGAAACAAGCCACCATAGATTGTTAGAAGCTTCAGTAAGAAGTATTCAGAGTCTGAGTCTTAACTTTCTGATAACTCACAGTTCTAAATAAACGAGTTGTCATTTATATGCTTAGAAATGTGTTAAATCTTTTACTTTACATTAAATATCAATGGTGTATTTTATATCAAATCTTATTATTACTTAATATTACCTTATTCTTTTTTAAAATTTAAAACCAAGGAGAAAAACAAGCATTGTTTAGAAATATATAGGGACTTGCCTGGTGATCCAGTGGCTAGAACTCTATGCTCCCAATGCAGGGGGCTTAGGTTCAATCCCTGGTCAGGGAACTGAATTCCACATGCCACAACTAGGAGCTAGCATGCTGCAACTAAAATATCCAGCATGTCACAGCTGAGGATCCCGCATGCTGAAACTAAGACCTGGCACAGACAAATAAATAAATAAAAATATTTTTAAAAAGAAATACATAGTTTTCTTATCATTATATTTTCACTGTGAAGGATATGAAAGCACACGATGTGAGTGAAGATAGCCCAAATATTAGTGCATAAGGACCCTACTCCCTCCAAAAAAATTCTCAGAGACTTAAAATAGTAAATATTTATTTCTGGTTCATGCTACACAAGCAATACAGGGAGTTCTGCTTTAATATGTTATCAACTCAGAAAGCTAAGCAAGTAAAGGCTTCATTTCAACATGTACTTCTGCACTTGACCAATGAAATAAGAAAAGTGGATAGACAGTGCAGAATCTGGCTCTCAAGTATTTCACATTCCATTTTCCAGAGCAAGTCAACCTTAAGTCCAAAGTGAGCAAGCTTAATTTCAAAGCAATGGGGAAATATGATCAGTCCTTTACAAAATAGGCACAAGGAGAAAACTGGAAATGAAAAATACCCTAATGATCACTATACACAGTTCTAATAAATTTCTAGAAAATAATTTAACAGAGTCCATAAAACCTGGGAAGCCTAATAAACTTCAGGTATATGGATTTTGTGAAAAACAAGATGTAAAGGGCTAAATCCAGTGCCTTTGTTCAGATTATCAAAGATTTGTGGAATTCTTTCATTAAGAAAGCATGAAAAAATTACATTATGTATCAGGAAAATAAATAAATATTTCCAAGCAGGCAAAGAGCTAAAAGCACTATGTAACACATTACTCATATAATGTGACTATATTAGAAATATACTAGAAGATTTTAGTCAGGACTATAGTTCTTGTCCTAAAATCTGTGTAATGTGATAAATAGTTACTATTTCTTAGGATCTCAGTTGTTCCATTCCATCATTGCAGCAGCAAAATCAGGACATATGCTGATGAAGGGGATTGCTGGAAATTCACTGGAACAAAGACCAGCTTGTAACATTAATTTTAGAATGCTTTCCTTTTTACATTTGGAACATCGTGTTCTAGGTTAAATGATTAATCTGTGATCTTTGAAGAAACCAAGGTAGATAAAAAGTTATATTCTGTACTAAATTGAAAAGTTTTATTTCCTATTTTCAGACCTTTAAAGTACAGGGGAAATTCATATTGCTCTTTATGCTGACAAATCTCTTCAAGAAATTATCCACTTTCTGCCATCAAAAATGGAATAGATGAATCTGACTCATTAAAAAAGGTTGTTATGAAAGAGGCTGTGATGATGCAGATTAATTTCCTACCATTCACTGCTTTAGAAACTTTAAAACATTTATTATTGCCATGTTTATGTGCTTGTGCAGTTCAGTAAAATGACAGCAACATTTTATCTCAAGCAGTTAGAGCAGAATGCATTTTCAAAATACATTTATTGGGCATTTTACTGAAATACAGCACTGTAATAATGCATACAACATCATTATCATAAATAGTAGCTATAATAAACAATATTTAAAAGATTTTATGGGAAATAATAGCCCAAAAAACAGCTTTCTCTCACTGTCTAGGATATATACTTTAAAACTATTAGAGAGTTCTCCTCCTATAGTTAATAGAATGTTTATATTTAGCTAACAAAAAAGTGGATAAAGAACTGTCAGGATGATTTTTGGATGTCAGATATTCATATATCTTTCGTTAGCTTAATTTCAGAAGCAGTCTGAAACATGCAGAGTGAGATAAATTACTGAAGACATTATTTAGAGTAAAACAAATCTTTTTTTTCCCACACAAATTACCTAGATTGTTTAAGTATAGATATATTCAGATTTTTAAAATTTTTTTCCAGAAATTCATGTTAAATTATCTTTCCTCATGTTGCTAGTGAGAAGAGCAATATTTGATTAATTAATTGACATTAAACTTGAAATTTTTACTTCAAATGTATTATGAAACAAGGTTTTTTAAAAAAAATACAAAGAATTTGATTCTTTGGGGATAAGACTTTTTTAATTGAAAGGAATTGAGTAAATAGCTGCATATTGGCAAATATATTTAGTTTAAATTCTTCCTTTATCTGTATTTCTTAAAAAATACGTAAGACATTTTATAGGCAAGAGATATTAACCTCACTGATCGTAAAGGGCAATCAGACAAGCCACAAGGTTTTAGACCAGGAGAGGGGACACATACTTCACAGCTCCTGTGAGATTTACAGCACATAAAATAGACTTTTATGACCTTGGATGAAATTGTGCTCCAGTCTTGGACATATCCGTTTTTTATGGTCATTAAAAGTTATTGAGTTAACTGCTCATTATACAGTTTAATCTTCCCTCTTCCTTTTGATCTACTTTTAGGAGAGCTAAAGTAGTTAAGTTAAAATAAGAGTTCTTCCAAAACTTTGAAAATGTGTAAAGTTTGACCTCAACTATAAATGTTTGAGATTCAGAAAGGTTTTGTTCATTGAATTATTTTTCGTCTGCACACATTGCTCATCGCAAATACCTTTTCTCAGTCCATAGCTTTCATGCTTACTCTTTTAAATGCTGTCTTTGGAGAAGTTTTTAATTTAAATGGAATCCAATATATTAATTCCTTTTTTTTTTTTGCTACTCAAGTGGAAATGTAGATTCTTAACCACTGGACCGTCAGGGAAGTCCCTAATTCCTGTTCTGCATGGCTAGTGAGTTATGCATTCTTTAAAATAAAACTTTCTACACCATAATTCAGGAATGCATTCTCTTAGCACTTTTTAGAAGCACTAATGATATATTTTCTTTTATATTTATATATTTTGGAGTGGATTTTCTATATAGGGTTATACTGGGGTATGGGGACTAGCTACATTAAGGTTGTGAAAGTAACTAAAGGAAGAAATCAATAGACTGGGGTGACTCTAATACCTGGGCAGCTTCAAAAGCAAATCTAAACCTAAACCAAAGTCAATGCACTCAAAACTTAGCAAAATGAAAGCTAAAAATCAACCAATCAATCACAAACCACCAACTAAGCTTTCCCAAATAAGGCAACTGCTTAAGCTGTAGCCAATCAAATAATTTTCTTTCCTTGCTTTGAGTCTTTTCTATAAAAACCTCTCCCTTAGATCCTGTCAGGAAGTGCTCCTAACAACTGGATTGGAATCAATGTTTGCACAAATAAAATCCTGAAAATGTTAATATGCTTCCGTTTACCCCTTAACAAGGTAAGTTCAATATAGGATTCTACTGGTGAATAAAAGAACTGAACACACTAACATTAAATTAGAACATATCTTGATAAAAATAGCCAAATATTGAGGCTATCTCTGTATTCAGACGTAGACAATCATATGTATATGTAAAGAATTATGAAATAAGAACTGTAATATGCACCACATACTTTCAAAGAGGCTCAAAAATATAGAGCCTAACCCAGCTTTGCATTTTCTAAAGGAATTAGAAAAAGAAAAACTTATTAAACCCAAAATTAGCAGAAGGAAAAAAATAGAGTGTAGAAATATAGAAAAGATAAATTAAACTAAAAGTAGGTTTTTTTTGAAATGGAAAACAATAGAGACAAACCATTAGCTAGACTTATTAATGGAGAAGGCAATGGCATCCCACTCCAGTACTCTTGCCTGGAAAATTCCATGGATGGAGGAGCTTGGTAGGCTGCAGTCTATGGAGTCGCAAAAAGTTGGACACGACTGAGTGACTTCACTTTCACTTTTCACTTTCCTGCATTGGAGAAGGAAATGGCAACCCACTCCAGTGTTCTTGCCTGGAGAATCCCAGGGACGACGGAGCCTGGTGGGGTGCCGTCTCTGGGGTCGCACAGAGTCGGACACGACAAGCAACTTAGCAGCAGCAGCAGCAGACTTATTAAGAAAAAAAATAGAGAATACTCAAATAGATACATTTATTTGTATTATTGAATGGAAGAGGAGATGTTATAAATGATACTACAGAAATAAAACAGATTATACAATTATATGCCAGCAAATTGGACAATCTAGAAGAAATGGATAAATTCCTAGAAATATACAACCTACCAAGACACAATTATGATGAGAGTCTAAATAGACTGATTCCTAGTAAGGAAATTAAAATGGTTATCAAAAACTTTCCAACAAAGAGAAGTCCACAACCAGTTTCACTGGTGAATTCTACCAAACATTTAAAGAGGTAATAACAATTCTTCTAAAATTCTATCAAAAAAAAAGGGAAGAGAATATTTCCAAATATTTTTACAAGGCCAGCATTACCCAGAGAAGGAAATGGCAACCCACTCCAGTGTTCTTGCCTGGAGAATCCCAGGGACGACGGAGCCTGGTGGGGTGCCGTCTCTGGGGTCGCACAGAGTCGGACACGACAAGCAACTTAGCAGCAGCAGCAGCAGACTTATTAAGAAAAAAAATAGAGAATACTCAAATAGATACATTTATTTGTATTATTGAATGGAAGAGGAGATGTTATAAATGATACTACAGAAATAAAACAGATTATACAATTATATGCCAGCAAATTGGACAATCTAGAAGAAATGGATAAATTCCTAGAAATATACAACCTACCAAGACACAATTATGATGAGAGTCTAAATAGACTGATTCCTAGTAAGGAAATTAAAATGGTTATCAAAAACTTTCCAACAAAGAGAAGTCCACAACCAGTTTCACTGGTGAATTCTACCAAACATTTAAAGAGGTAATAACAATTCTTCTAAAATTCTATCAAAAAAAAAGGGAAGAGAATATTTCCAAATATTTTTACAAGGCCAGCATTACCCTGATACTAAAGCTTATCAAGAACATCACAAGAAAATTATGGATCAGTTTTCTCTGGTAAAGATACGTAAAACATCTTCCATAAAATATTAGTGAATTAAATTTAAAAATACATTGAGATCTGTGATCAAGTGGGATTTATTCTAGGTTCTGTTAGATCCATACCATGTCTGCCCTTTATTGTGCCTATCTTTGCATGAAATGTTTCCTTGGCATCTCTAATTTCCTTGAAGAGATCTCTATTCTTCCCCATTCTATTGTTTTACTCTGTCTCTTTGCATTGATCACTGAGGAAGGCTTTCTTCTCTCTCCTTGCTGTTCTCTGGAACTCTGCATTCAAATGGGTATATCTTTCCTTTCCTCCTTTGCCTTTAGCTTCTCTTCTTTTCTCAGCTATTTTTAAGGCCTCCTCAGACAACCATTTTGTTTTTGTTTCTTGCATTTCTTCTTCTTAGGAATGGTCTTGATCACTGNAATGGGTATATCTTTCCTTTCCTCCTTTGCCTTTAGCTTCTCTTCTTTTCTCAGCTATTTTTAAGGCCTCCTCAGACAACCATTTTGTTTTTGTTTCTTGCATTTCTTCTTCTTAGGAATGGTCTTGATCACTGCCTCCTGTTGTTCAATATCACGAACCCTCATCCATAGGTCTTCAGTTACTCTGTCTATCAGGAGACGCAGCACACAGAGATTCAGTCCCTGGGTCCTGAAGATCCCCTGGAGGAAGAAATGGCAACTCACTCCTATGTTCTTGTCTGGGAAATTCCATGGACAGGGGAGCCTTGCCCACAATTGGCCCACAGTGCCCACAGGTTCCACAGCTGCAATTTCAACTGATCATGGATCAAAATTTTCATTTTTTAAATGTTCAGAAACATCCAGAAAGTAAAACATGAATTTTCTGCATGCCCAGCAACTATTTACATAGCATTTACTTCATGTTTATATAGTATTACATTATAATAGGTGTTATACATAACCTAGAGATGATTTAAAGTATCCTGGAAGATGTACATAAGTTACATGCAAATACTGTTCCATTTTATACAAGCAAAACTTAAACTCAATGTACTTTGGTATCCAAGGGCAGTCCCAGAACCAATCCCCTAGGGATACTGATGGACAACTGTATATCCTACTAAGAGGAGGAAAACCAAAACTAAAACCGTAAAACATCAGATGCTTTAATGTTATCTGTAACCAGATTTTCCATCCAGATTCCATGGACTTTTGTAAAGCTTCGTTTCACTTTTCCTTGGTAAAAGTGAATCTGCTGGCAGACTAAGTACTACATTGTCTTCTTGGGAAATGAACCAACCAACAAAAATCGAAGGTGCAGAAACCCACATAACTCAGCATTGAAAAAGGTTTTTTTTAAGATTACAGAAACTCATTATTATTTTTAAAACTAAATCTTTATGATGCTGAACAAACTATCTTGACAAACTTTGGAAGGTAGAAGAGGCATAGTTGATAAAAAGTACAGAATAAAGTGTAAAAAGCAAACTAAGCTTGTTTTCTAAAACAATTTCAGGTCAATGAAATAAAATTGAAATATTGAAGGGAAAAATCATAATGAAAACTCTAATTCCCAACGTGCTTTCCTTGATGGAAGCAAACACAACATATAACTGTGTGTGAGTGCATGCTTGCATGCTCAGTCCTGTCCAACTGTTTGTGACACCATAGACTGTAGCCTGCAAGTCTCCTCTGTCCATAGGATTTCCGAGATAAAAATATATGAGTGAGTTGCCATTTCTTCCTCCAGGAGATCTTCAGGACCCAGGGACTGCATCTTTGTGTGCTGGGTCTCCTGCATTGCATGCAGGTGGATTCTTTACCACTGAGCCATCTGGAAAGCCATTTTATATATATATATATATATATACTGTCTCTAGTATAAGAGACAGCTATAGTATGTATTAAAATATACAGCATACAAATCAGCTTGATGTAGTAAAATAAAAATTTTAACAGCTGCTATCAAAAGTTAGTCTCTTCTGGCAATATTCTCAGATAGCAGGAAATATAACTTAAAGTGACATTTGTTTATATATTAAATGCTTAAGATTTCAGTAACATCAGTGTTCTGTTAATGTCTGCAACCCAAATACCTATTTTTTAAAGTATATTGCAGAGCAATTCACCCTTCTACAAAGATTGCTTTGTACTAAAATGTAAATGTTTTCTCACAGGTGGATTAGAGCAAAAATTCATTCCCATCTATCCAAAAGTTTCACTCATATGTACACCCATGACGGATTCATGTCAGTGTATGCCAAAACCAATATAGTACTGTAAAGTAAAATAAAGTAAAAAAAAAATAAAGAATATAAGCAAATGATATATTTCTAACTTTTTAAAGATGAAACCGTGAACATCACAGTCCATTTCACATTTCAGATTGCATAGTGTATATAAAAACATTTGTATAAAAGGAAAGCAGTATTTACATAAAATGAAATACAGGACAAAAATTACTTGATATAGAGAAATTAAGAGTAGAGGAAAGCATATTTTTGTTCAAGCGTTTATCACTACTTTGATTAAATATTTCATCTATTCATCACAAAATTTCCGTTAATATCATTATGGTTATTTGACTTTTGTGGAATTATTTCTCAGAGTTGTTAAGTAATCTGTGGCATTTCAAACAATAAGCAGATGACAAACCAGCATTCAAAAGAAGTTCTCATTGATTCCGATAGTGTCTGTTGTGGGTTCTATTTTTGGTTTTCAGTGTATTGAGAAGAGGGT
This sequence comes from Oreotragus oreotragus, assembly GCA_006410675.1. Classification (NCBI taxonomy): domain Eukaryota; kingdom Metazoa; phylum Chordata; class Mammalia; order Artiodactyla; family Bovidae; genus Oreotragus; species Oreotragus oreotragus. Next base: position 85,800 of record SJYX01003717.1, on the reverse strand, counting down.
ATGTGCAGATCTATTGGAGGATGAACCTCAGTGGGAAGCAAAGAGAGGAGAAAATAACAGTATGGGGTTCACCTGCATGACTGCAGAGGATGCATAACAAAAGCTCATAAAGGGAATATAAAGAAAACTGCCTCTTATCAAACCAGCATCTGAGTAGAGTTTTAATTCTCAAATTCAGGCTATATTAGAAATAGTGATGGAGAATGTGGTTTTAAGAAAACATATGGTATTTATCTTTGTTTTGTAAAAAAAGAAAAATGCAGAAAGCATCTTATGAATGATGCTTTAAAGACAGGTAAAGTGAGGGTTTGTGTAGGCAGCCAGAGAGATACCCGATAATTTCCATGAAACATTAATTTCCATTTCATATCACAAGCAGGAAAGTAGTTATAGCTTATCATTTTGATGCCTCTAAGTTGGAAAGAAAGCAGATTCGGAAATGAAGTACCATGATAAATACCCTCAGAATCTATGTCTCCAGCATAACGAAGAGAAAAAGCGGATATAAAAAAAATTGAATGAACAGGTTGTCCTTGCTGCAGGATAAGACATCAAACTCCTTTTCAACCAAATATTTGTTTTCCACCAAGGTTTGGACTAGGCAATGGAGAGAGAAATGCCAGGAAGGGACCGGTGAAGTGGGGAGATGGAAACACTTGAGATGACTTGGGGATACAAGCCAGGCTTTGAATGGCTCCATGTTAAATTAGGGAAGTGATTCAAAAGCAATCCTATATCTTCAAGGAAACAAAACTTCCTCCCAGAAAGATGGAACAAACCCTTATACTGGGGTTTTAATGACAATTCAGAGGTAGGCACAAGAGTCCAGGCCCTTTAACCACAATTGAAGTGACTTAGCAGCAGCAGCAGCATACCCATTGAGTTTACGCATCTATTGTGTATACAATCAGGCTAGAGAAAATGTAGACACATTCCAAAAATCCTATCCTCAAACTGTAGCTCAATGTGAAAAAGTGGAGACAAATTCATCCACAATAGATCAGAGTGAAAGAGCTGCCCATCTTAAGTCTAGGAAGCTGAAAATCATGGCAAGTATGAAATTATTTTACAGTAAGAAGACAAGGCAATAAAAGAACATAAAACAGCATGCAAACACCAGATTTGGAATTCATTCTATAAAATATAATCAAACAAAATAACAAACTGCCCTAAGAATAATCCTATAGAAAAATGCAATGGGAACGTTAATACCATAAAATAAGAGTCCATGAAGGAGACAGAAAAGGAAAAAAAAAAACAAAACACTAGATTAAAATGAAATGAAAAAGTCAGAAGCCAAAGATACACACATGTGGCCAAAATAAACCGTTAAAAATAATAAAATTAAAAATAAGAAAGGATAAAAGAAATAAGGGTCTATCACACTAGCAAACAATTTTAAAACAGTTTATAAAATCGAGCTTTGGTGAGGATGTGACAAAGAAACACTCTTGCTTGTGGCTTTATAAACTGGTGTGATTTTGCACAGAAATATGGTACTATGGAGCAAAAGTGAAACTGTATGTATGATTTAACTCAACCATTAATCTCAAATTTTAATTTAAATATATTTGTAACAGTATGCCAAATTATAAACAAGAAGGTTTATTGTATCATTACTTGTTTTGAATCAAATGTCCAATTTATAGGGCTTTCCAGGTGGCACTTCCTTGGTGGCTCAGACGGTAAAGCGTCTGCCTACAACGCGAGAGACTTGGGTTTGATCCCTGGGTCGGGAAGATCCCCTGCAGAAGGAAATGGCAACCCACTCCAGTGTTATGCCTGGAGAATCCCGTGGATGGAGGAGCCTGGTGGGCTATAGTCCATGGGGTCGCAGAGAGTCGGACACGACTGAGCGACTTCACTTTCACTTTCCAGGTGGCACTGGTGGCAAAGAACACACCTGCCAATGCAGAAGACCTAAGAGATGCGGGCTCCATCCCTGGGTCAGGAAGATCCCCTTCGGGAGGGCATGACAACCGACTCCAGTGTTCTGGCTTGGAGAATCCCACAGTGGGCTACAGTCCCCAGGGTCACAAAGAGTCAGAATCAACTGCAGCAGCGTAGCAGAGTACACAGAACATGTTGGAAACAACTCAGATGAGTATAATTGGTAGACTGGAAAAATATTATGCAGCACCTTAAAAACTGAAATATATCACTATATCTTTTTAGGTTTGGGGTAATACCCAAATAGCCAGTTAAGAGTCATCCTTCTGAAGATATGCATGAATATATCATAAACATGAACAGCTATATTACCTACAAAAGGAAATCAAACTATGCAGCATGGGCAGATTAACCATTTTGTTCCCAGAAATAAACATCCACACCCAGATGAGAGAATCTACAGGCAGAGGAAAGAGTTGTCCTGAAAAACTCACTAAATTAAGGAACATAATTAAAATGAACTGGGAACAGACTGGTTCCCAAAAGAGACAGTGGCTGAGAAACACATTGGACTTTTTTTCCTCAACCTCACCAATCTGACAGTTCACTGCTTGAGAAAGAGAAGTGAGGGAGCAAAACGGAGAAAGTTATCTTCCTAACTGAACTCTCTCGGGGGAGTGAGTGGAAGTTTCTTAGCTTGTCAGCCACAGTTAAAAGCATCGAGATCGAGAAAATATTTCCTCAAATGGTGTGAATAAAGCCAGGTGTGTTAACTTATGAACCTCTTTATGCAAATTAAACACTTATTTCTCCTAAGAGTTGATATCACACCTCATAAGTGAAATCCAACTTGTAGGAAATGAAAACGGTGAGCATGGCTCCAGAAAATTACTTCTTTTGCATTAGGGTCGTTTTTATTCACTTATGGGTTGACTTTTCCTGTAAAAGCATTGTGAATGAGGTGATTTATCTTCAGCCTTCTTCACCTTCACTCTCCTTTTCTAATTTTTCCTTTTTGTTTCCAGATCTCATTATTGTTGTTTTTTTCTCCCACCCACCATCCCATGCATATTCAGGCTATCAGTGTCCTTAAGTTTCCTGGACCCTCATCCCATAATGCAAAGCCTGGAGTTAATTGAAATCACTACATACTCTAGGAAAATGGTCTGGTCAGATTAAAAGCAAAGTTTATAGAAAGATCTGAGTTTGAATTCTGTTTATTTTCCTTAGTTTTCTAGATGTTCCTGAGCATGTTGCTTAAGGAATATTAGTCTCATTTTTTTCAAGTGTAAAATGAAAGTATCTAAAATCACTCAAGTTAAATTAATTCCTGAAAGAGTAGAAATTTAATTAAATTGTAACCTTTAAGAGCAAGAGAACTTCTCCAAATTTTTCTAGTGGCAGATGCCAGGACCTTGTAATAGTGTATTAACTGGCTTGTTTTTAGGATATATTTTTTTTTTTACTAGAATCCATCTATCATCCTGGAATAAAAGGAATTAATCTAAATATCCCTAAGTAGCTCACACAAATATAGCTTAGATAGTATATTTTACAATTGCATGATTTTAGACCTCGCCATCTAATAATCAGGAGACCACATAGTGACCTGGAGACATAGTTTACAATCTGAAGTTCTAAAGTATTTTAAATTATCTATATAAAACTCGTTTTGTTCCCCACATTTCCCCCTCCAGAAAAAAAAANGGAGACAGAAAAGGAAAAAAAAAAACAAAACACTAGATTAAAATGAAATGAAAAAGTCAGAAGCCAAAGATACACACATGTGGCCAAAATAAACCGTTAAAAATAATAAAATTAAAAATAAGAAAGGATAAAAGAAATAAGGGTCTATCACACTAGCAAACAATTTTAAAACAGTTTATAAAATCGAGCTTTGGTGAGGATGTGACAAAGAAACACTCTTGCTTGTGGCTTTATAAACTGGTGTGATTTTGCACAGAAATATGGTACTATGGAGCAAAAGTGAAACTGTATGTATGATTTAACTCAACCATTAATCTCAAATTTTAATTTAAATATATTTGTAACAGTATGCCAAATTATAAACAAGAAGGTTTATTGTATCATTACTTGTTTTGAATCAAATGTCCAATTTATAGGGCTTTCCAGGTGGCACTTCCTTGGTGGCTCAGACGGTAAAGCGTCTGCCTACAACGCGAGAGACTTGGGTTTGATCCCTGGGTCGGGAAGATCCCCTGCAGAAGGAAATGGCAACCCACTCCAGTGTTATGCCTGGAGAATCCCGTGGATGGAGGAGCCTGGTGGGCTATAGTCCATGGGGTCGCAGAGAGTCGGACACGACTGAGCGACTTCACTTTCACTTTCCAGGTGGCACTGGTGGCAAAGAACACACCTGCCAATGCAGAAGACCTAAGAGATGCGGGCTCCATCCCTGGGTCAGGAAGATCCCCTTCGGGAGGGCATGACAACCGACTCCAGTGTTCTGGCTTGGAGAATCCCACAGTGGGCTACAGTCCCCAGGGTCACAAAGAGTCAGAATCAACTGCAGCAGCGTAGCAGAGTACACAGAACATGTTGGAAACAACTCAGATGAGTATAATTGGTAGACTGGAAAAATATTATGCAGCACCTTAAAAACTGAAATATATCACTATATCTTTTTAGGTTTGGGGTAATACCCAAATAGCCAGTTAAGAGTCATCCTTCTGAAGATATGCATGAATATATCATAAACATGAACAGCTATATTACCTACAAAAGGAAATCAAACTATGCAGCATGGGCAGATTAACCATTTTGTTCCCAGAAATAAACATCCACACCCAGATGAGAGAATCTACAGGCAGAGGAAAGAGTTGTCCTGAAAAATTCACTAAATTAAGGAACATAATTAAAATGAACTGGGAACAGACTGGTTCCCAAAAGAGACAGTGGCTGAGAAACACATTGGACTTTTTTTCCTCAACCTCACCAATCTGACAGTTCACTGCTTGAGAAAGAGAAGTGAGGGAGCAAAACGGAGAAAGTTATCTTCCTAACTGAACTCTCTCGGGAGAGTGAGTGGAAGTTTCTTAGCTTGTCAGCCACAGTTAAAAGCATCGAGATCGAGAAAATATTTCCTCAAATGGTGTGAATAAAGCCAGGTGTGTTAACTTATGAACCTCTTTATGCAAATTAAACACTTATTTCTCCTAAGAGTTGATATCACACCTCATAAGTGAAATCCAACTTGTAGGAAATGAAAACGGTGAGCATGGCTCCAGAAAATTACTTCTTTTGCATTAGGGTCGTTTTTATTCACTTATGGGTTGACTTTTCCGGTAAAAGCATTGTGAATGAGGTGATTTATCTTCAGCCTTCTTCACCTTCACTCTCCTTTTCTAATTTTTCCTTTTTGTTTCCAGATCTCATTATTGTTGTTTTTTTCTCCCACCCACCATCCCATGCATATTCAGGCTATCAGTGTCCTTAAGTTTCCTGGACCCTCATCCCATAATGCAAAGCCTGGAGTTAATTGAAATCACTACATACTCTAGGAAAATGGTCTGGTCAGATTAAAAGCAAAGTTTATAGAAAGATCTGAGTTTGAATTCTGTTTATTTTCCTTAGTTTTCTAGATGTTCCTGAGCATGTTGCTTAAGGAATATTAGTCTCATTTTTTTCAAGTGTAAAATGAAAGTATCTAAAATCACTCAAGTTAAATTAATTCCTGAAAGAGTAGAAATTTAATTAAATTGTAACCTTTAAGAGCAAGAGAACTTCTCCAAATTTTTCTAGTGGCAGATGCCAGGACCTTGTAATAGTGTATTAACTGGCTTGTTTTTAGGATATATTTTTTTTTTTACTAGAATCCATCTATCATCCTGGAATAAAAGGAATTAATCTAAATATCCCTAAGTAGCTCACACAAATATAGCTTAGATAGTATATTTTACAATTGCATGATTTTAGACCTCGCCATCTAATAATCAGGAGACCACATAGTGACCTGGAGACATAGTTTACAATCTGAAGTTCTAAAGTATTTTAAATTATCTATATAAAACTCGTTTTGTTCCCCACATTTCCCCCTCCAGAAAAAAAAAACAAACATAGAGGATTGTGTGAAGCATCCCTTGTTTTATAAAGTAAAATGAGTTAACCATTTATGACCATTTTCAGAGAAATGCCCAAATAATATCAAAACTGTTAAACCAGTTCAGTTAGTTGGGATGAAATGAGGGTGCTCACAGAAAGTTTAATTCAATTATTAATACAAGCTAATTGGCTTAATACCAGTTAATACAGGATTTCCTTTATATAAGAGACACAGTCCAGAATTCCAAACTAAAGCTCATTGTACTGTGACAGAAAAAAAAAAACAAAAAAACAAAAACTCATAAAACACTAGCCAACATAGTTATTAAAAAATACATAGTTACAATTTATGACAGATTATGAGTGGAAGAATGTAAACTTGACAGTAAAAGTCTCATTCTTCTCTCTTTGATCTTTTCTTTCTTCTATTTTAAACAACAATTATTCCAAAAGTCTGGAGAGTTACCGTTTAGGAAAATCGTGGCTCATTAACCTGGTAGAACATATTGTCGTGCATGAAACTATTTGTTGTGAAACCATCACAGAAATCAAGCAATCCTGTTTCTTATATCTATTTGCTTAACAATTCTTTCATTCTCTTCCCCTATAATGTTCTGAAAAACCTGAATTTATGTAGATGATACTAGTTACTACAATCAAAGAAGCTCCTATGTCAGTAAGCCACCCTTCCATTCTAAACACACACACACCATTTGCATTTTTAGAAAGTAAATAATCAAATATATAATCTGGTGTATATATATACATACACAACACACACATACACACATATATCAGAGGCATAGCTGGAAATGCTACAGAATGACAGTTTATTCAGTCGTCACACAGCCTGTTTTCTGAGGGGAGGAATATCTATTGGTGTATTTCCACAGCCAAAAAAAGACAAAACGAAAGCCCCTCCTTCCAATGTTTGTCATTTCAGTCCCAACTGTGCTGTAGCCTTTAACTGTGTAAGACAGCAAGACAGCACATTTTGCAGATTAAACCAATAAACTCGCACACATAAAAGAAACAAATCTCATAATTGTGGATTTCAATTAAAGGAAAGGGGATCAAAGCAAACATTCTGCTTGAAATTACACAGCTGCTATCTATACAAAATGAGAGAAACGTCTAGAGCCTGCCATAATTTTGCAGAGGGAAAAAGCCACGCGGCAAAGCCTGCAGTAGAACAGATTGTCTATGCTCCTCACGTCTCAATCAGTAATACAGAAATATTGAGTAATAAATTCCCTGCCTCTCTCGATCTGAAAAGCTCCCACCATCTGTGAAAGACAATTTGTAACAGCCTCCATATTAAGATTCAGTAAACAGACAATCACTCCCATTGTGCAAAGCAGTGGCTACATTCCGAGAAAAGCATAAAGCAAAACAATTAGTAACACCCAAACCTTTCCATTACAAATTATTGAGCCACCACAACAACTAGTTTCAATTGCAGAGCCTCCCAGTTAACTGGAGAGGAATGCAGGAGATTGTGCAGATCTGGCTACCTCGGTGGCCCCGTACGTAGGCCTCATCCTAATGCAGTGAATCATTATTGATGGCTGAGGCAGTTCTGCTCTGTTGGTGAACCAATAATGTCAAAGCAGTACCTGCAAGATTAATTATAGGAGAGAACAGGCTGAGGTTTCCCGGGACTGAGACATTAATATAGACTGAGCATTAGTTTCAGGGGACTCAACAGACAGCTGAACAAACGCCTCAAACAATGTGATCCACACTAAATCTTGGCAGCTGTAACTTAGAGCACCCGGAAGTTAACAACAACTGTTTTTAACTGTGAGACACAAAGCATTATATTATAATAATAATTTAAAAAACCCTGAAAGTAAAAAAGTGACACTCTGACCAGAGTTACAAATTCAACCTGAGCTATATCCATCGTGTAAATAGATGACATCATTTCACAAGAAAAATTGGTACCAGTTTTGTTTTTTTTTTTTAATAAATAAAAACCTTTGTCCTTGGAGTGGGTCAGATGTATGCTTCTCATTCACTGTATTTTCCAGGGTTTGAAGTACAGTGACTCAACTTCTTTCTGGTTTGAAAGTGAAAGTCGCTCAGTTGTGTCCGGCTCTTTGTGACCCCATGAACTATAGAGTCCATGGAATTCTTCAGGCCAGAATACTGGAGTGGTTGACTTTCACTTCTCCAGGTGATCTTCACAAGGGACAGAACCGAGGTCTCCCATACTGAAGGCTGATTCTTTACCAGCTGAGCCACAGAGAAACCCCCTCTTGGTTTGCCTCAGTGATTAATAAAATCACATATATTTCACTCTTAAACTGCCCAATTGGAATGATATGGCCACTCTAGTTATAAAGCATATATATGGAGCCTGCAGTAGTTACTCTTGGTCACTAAAGCAATCTTTTACCTCAGTATTTTATTTGCTTATGATATGTGGGTATTTGTGTACTTTCAGATGTTGACAGTAAGATTCGTTAAGAGAAGTTGAAGTATGTCATTAAAGAGAATGAAGGAATGGTTACATTTTTAACCTCAGTGAAATTCAACCCATGGCTTCCACTTAATTTTATCAAATTAAAGTTATATAATATGTAATTATATCACATATGTGTATGCAAACACAAAACACAAGCTCACATTATATTAGCAAACATTTATGTAGTCCTCACTCTATACTGGAAAGTTGTCTAGACTTTGTAAATATATATATTATTTTAATCTCTTTATTTAAAAATTTTTATTGGAGCACAGCTGCTTTATAACGCTGTGTTAGTTTCTGCTCTACAGCAATGTGAGCCAGCTATAGGTATGTCTGTATATATATACATATCCCCTGTTTTTTGGATTCCCTTCCCATTTAACACACTATGGATCACTGAGTACAGCTCCCTGTGCTATCCAGTAGGTTCTCATTAGTTACCTGTTTTATACATAGTAGTGTGGAGAAGGCGATGGCACCCCACTCCAGTACTCTTGCCTGGAAAATCCCATGGATGGAGGAGCCTGGTAGGCTGCAGTCCATGGGGTCGCTAAGAGTTGGACACAACTGAGCGACTTCACTTTCACTTTTCACTTTCCTGCATTGGAGAAGGAAATGGCAACCCACTCCAGTGTTCTTGCCTGGAGAATCCCAGGGATGGGGGGAGCCTGGTGGGCTGCCGTCTATGGGGTCGCACGGAGTCGGACACGACTGAAGTGACTCAGCAGCAGCAGCAGCAGTGTATATATATCAATCCCAATCTCCCAATTCTTCTCATCTCTCCTCCCCCATCCCTTAGTGTTTTCTACATCTGTGTTTTAATCTCTTTAATACATTTTAGTTCTATACATATTTTATTAAAAGTTACAGCTGAGACAACTTGCATAGACAAGCTGTTTTGTAAACAAGGTTAGATGGTGAATAAACAATAGTGCTCAGATTCAAATCCAAAGCACCTCTGGCCTCAGCAACCAGTCTTTAACCAGAAGACATGCTGCCTGGTAATGCATGCGTGTGTGTCTGTGTGTGTGTGTGCGTGTGTGTGTGCGGGCACTCGCGCATCTGGCATACACTAGGAAAAAAACCATAGGCTTATAACCACATAATTTTTTTTTTTCAAGAAACTTTAGCAAACAATGCTAGGAGAAAACTTTATCCATGATGTCTATTTTACAACACTGTGCACATACTGTCTCTTATACACATCTAGATGTGTATAAGAGACAGGTGTGCGTGTGTGTGTGCGGGCACTCGCGCATCTGGCATACACTAGGAAAAAAACCATAGGCTTATAACCACATATTGCCAATTTTCACATTGTAACTGGAAGGCTTTTTTATATTTTAATACAGAACAATTATCCAAAACTAATTTATGTTGAGAATTAATACTACTCTCCACTTTTGCCTGTTCTCTTCAAGCAGAATTTCTCCCTATTCTCTCTTCAGCAGGAAGTGAAAAAGAATTTAAGATGGATTTCAGCTATTGTGTTAAAACTTCATGACTGTAGAGTGTGTGACAGAAGTGAGTTATCAGGCATCTCTGCATGAGGAAAGACAAATGTCATTGTCAACCCTAAACAGACAGGGAGGAACACTCTGCTTGTGAAAGAACTTTAATTCCAAGTAACTGGAAGGACTGCATTCATATATATGTATAGATCACCTATCACTGGCACTCCTGTTGGGAGTGTTTCAGCATAAAATTTAGAATTTAAAAGTGCTTGCAATCTGAATGCACTATGTAACGTTATAGAGTTTAAGATGATTTAAAAATATAAATGAATACAATTTAAAATCATTAAATAAAACTTTATCCATTGTTATTCTTTGGCATAAATAAAACACAAGAACAAAGACCATGCCCTCTGCTAACAAGAGAAAATAAGAAACAACCATTATCTTCCCTCGTGCCTTCAGTTTAGTTCAGTCATGTCCAACTCTTTGCGACGCCCTGGACTACAGCACGCCAGGCCTCCCTGTCCATCACCAACTCCCAGAGCCTACTCAAACTCGTGTCTATTGTGTCGGTGATGCCATCCAACTATCTCATCACCTGACGTCTCCTTCTCCCCTGCCTTCAATCTTTCCCAGCATCAGGGTCTTTTCCAATGAGTTGGTTCTCCATATCAGGTGGTCAAAGTATTGGAGTTTCAGCTTCAGCATCAGTCTTTCCAATGAACATTCAGTACTGATTTCCTTTAGGATGGACTGGTTGGATCTCCTTGCAGTTCAAGGGACTCTCAAAGTCTTCTCCAACACCACAGTTCAAAAGCATTAATTCTTCGGCGCTCAGCTTTCTTTATAGTCCAACTCCCACATCCATACATGACTACTGGTGCCTCAGTTCAGTTCAGTTCAGTCGCTCAGTCATGTCCGACTCTTTGCGACCCCATGAATCGCAGCACGCCAGCGTCCATCACCATCTCCCGGAGTTCACTCAGACTCATGTCCATCGAGTCCGTGATGTCTTCCAGCCATCTCATCTTCGGTCATCCCCTTCTCCTCCTGCCCCCAATCCCTCCCAGCATCAGAGTCTTTTCCAATGAGTTAACTCTTCGCATGAGGTGGCCAAAGTACTGGAGATTCAGCTTTAGCATCATTCCTTCCAAAGAAATCCCAGGGTTGATCTCCTTCAGAATAGACTGGTTGGATCTCCTTGCAGTCCAAGGGACTCTCAAGAGTCTTCTC